>JAHUZM010000722.1:0-20370 GCA_019925275.1 Mytilus edulis
CCAGTATCAGTTACGAATGGATAGAAGGTATAGTATTACAAATCATAAAATGATCCACCCACAGTTATATTCTATCCAAGAAAAAAAGTAAAATTTTATGTTCTAACATGGTTCAAATTTTTTTAAACACTTGAAGTTTAGTTTGCTTCAATGAAAGGAATGATCAATTATAGTTCTGTATACTTGTAACCTTAACCCATTGCATGTGGTAAAGCAGATCCAAACCCAGTGTTGATCTTTGTTTTCAATGGCACAAGAACACACCCGCAAAATCGCGGGCATATACAACTTGTAAACTGTTGTAGGATGAATTTTTGTAAAAGATATTATGACTGGAGAATTTCATATAAGGTATCAATAGCCCTCTCCCTTTTTTCCAAAGTCCGTTATGTGTTCCCTTTCTGTTAAATTCATTTATTTATCGTGTTTCTGGTCTTATTAAATGAATGGCTATTGTCTATTTTGAATTTATTGAACCATAAAACTAATTTTTGACTCTTCACATTGATAATCTGTGAAGCAGATTATGTAAAATGTGAAGAGTCCAAAATTAGTTTTATGGTTCAATAAAATCAAAATAAATTATTGCCATTCATTATAAATAAATTTCTATCAAAAAATAAGGCTCAAAGAACTTTTTATATCATTTATATTAACAATTAACAATAACAACGTACACACATGTTGGCATATGAATACACAACGTCAGAGTGGGCGTGTCACCATCAAAATTGACAACATTGAATATAAAACTAATAATTTTAACCAATCAGAAGACAGTAAAAACACCAAATTTATTTATACCACAATTATTCTTCCCCTTTGTTACAATGCATTTTTTGGTAAAAGTCAAATTAAATTAAAAATTTGCACCGCTTCAAACATGAAATAAATGAAACTGCTTATAGACCATTATCATTCTAATAAAATGTGCTCCTATGACAATCCATAAGTGCTTTTTCTTTTGAGAGCCCTATTAACATACCAATGGCAGGATTTGAATCTCGTATAAATGACTAAGGCTCATTTGATGGGTGGTCTGAGGGACCCTGATCCCCAAACTGGGCTTAAAAACAGGAAATCCCGAGGTGCGTATTTTAACGAAATTCATATCCCGACATCCCGAAATTAAAAAAGAAATATTCCCGCATCCTGTAAAGATCAATCCTGAAATCCCAAGCTTAAAAACACCTGATCCCGACGTCCCGAATAAGTTTTGCCTCCCTTTAATTTCGACCCTACTTTCATTTTAGCCAAATCACTACTTTCACTTTCAACAACAAATTGTTATGTCCCATTTATGGGAATTATATTTTCTAGTCTGTTCATCCGTGCGTTCGTTGTACTGTCCTTCTGTCCTGCTTCAGGTTAAAGTTTTCACTTTTAACAATAAATTTTTATGCCCCATTTATGGGAATTATGTTTTCTAGTCTGTTCGTCCATTCGTTCCCCCGTCCATCCGTCCGTCCGTCTGTCTGTCCTGCTTCAGGTTTAAGTTTTTGTCGAGGTACTTTTTGATGAAGTTGAATTCCAACAAACTCGAAACTTTGTAAATATGTTCCAGCTAGCTAGGCCTATGATATGATCTTTCTAATTTTAATGCCAAATTGGAGATTGTACCCAATTTCACGGTCCACTTAACATAGTAAATGATAATGCCGATGTGGCATCAGTATACTATGGACACATTATTGTTTCCACATGTTTCACTTATTTCAATATCTGTGCAACTGGTATGACCCCTTAGATAGTAAATATTTCAGAAAAAAGTAGACAGAATACAGAGAGTCTCTGTATATTATAGTTGTATAATCGTAGTTTACAGGTAGGAGGTATAACAGTTGTGGTTCTTGCGATCTAAAAACCATGATATGGAGAACGCTCTGGTTGGCTTATTTATTTTTATACGACCGCAAAATTTGAAAAAAATTTTCGTCGTATATTGCTATCACGTTGGCGTCGGCGTCGTCGTCGTCGTCGTCCGGCGTCCGAATACTTTTAGTTTTCGCACTCTAACTTTAGTAAAAGTGAATGGAAATCTATGAAATTTTAACACAAGGTTTATGACCACAAAAGGAAGGTTGGTATTGATTTTGGGAGTTTTGGTCCCAACATTTTAAGAATTAGGGGCCAAAAAGGGCCCAAATAAGCATTTTCTTGGTTTTCGCACTATAACTTTAGTTTAAGTTAATAGAAATCTATGAAATTTTGACACAAGGTTTATGACCACAAAAGAACGGTTGGGATTGATTTTGGGAGTTTAAGTTTCAACAGTTTAGGAATTAGGGGCCAAAAAAGGGCCCAAATAAGCATTATTCTTGGTTTTCGCACAATGACTTTAGTTAGTAAATAGAAATCAATGAAATTTAAACACAATGTTAATGACTACAAAAGGAAGGTTGGTATTGATTTTGGGAGTTTAGGTCCCAACAGTTTAGGAATTAGGGGCCAAAAAGGGACCCAAATAAGCATTTTTCTTGGTTTTCGCACCATAACGTTAGTATAAGTAAATAGAAATCTATGAAATTTAAACACAAGGTTTATGACCATAAAAGGAAGGTTGGTATTGATTTTGGGAGTTTTGGTCCCAACAGAATAAGGGGCCCAAAGGGTCCAAAATTAAACTTTGTTTGATTTCATCAAAATTGAATAATTGGGGTTCTTTGATATGCCGAATCTAACTGTCATGACTGTGTATGTAGATTCTTAACTTTTGGTCCCGTTTTCAAATTGGTCTACATTAAGGTCCAAAGGGTCCAAAATTAAACTTAGTTTGATTTTGACAAAAAATGAATCAGTTAGGTTCTTTGATATGCTGAATCTAAAAATGTACTTAGATTCTTGATTATTGGCCCAGTTTTCAAGTTGGTCCAAATCGGGGTCCAAAATTAAACTTTGTTTGATTTCATCAAAAATTGAATAAATGGGGTTCTTTGATATACCAAATCTAACTGTGTATGTAGATTCTTCATTTTTGGTCCTGTTTTCAAATTGGTCTACACTAAAGTCCAAAGGGTCCAAAATTAAACTTAGTCTGATTTCAACAAAAATTGAAATCTTGGGGTTCTTTGATATGCTGAATCCAAAAATGTACTTAGATTTTTTATTATGGGCCCAGTTTTCAAGTTGGTCCAAATCAGGATCTAAAATTATTATATTAAGTGTTGTGCAATAGCAAGTCTTTTCAATTGCACAGTATTGCGCAATGGCAAGAAATATCTAATTGCACAATATTGTGAAATAGCAAATTTTTTTTTAATTAGAGTTATCTTTCTTTGTCCAGAATAGTAAGCAAGAAATATCTAATTGCAAAATATTGTGCAATAGCAAGATTTTTTTTTAATTGGAGTTATCTTTCTTTGTCCAGAATCAACTTAAATCTTTGTTATATACAATATACAATGTATATTCACTTTTTACTACCAACTGATAAATTATAATAAATAACATTCAGTGATAACAAGCAGTTTTTTTTACATCTTAATATTTTATGATGTATTTAAATGAGTAGTTATTGTTGCAAACTCCATTAGAAATTTTAATTGAGATTAGTTTTGGAATAAGGGAAAGGGGGATGTGATTAAAAAAATTGGGTTCAATTTTTCTCATTTTAAATTTCATAAATAAAAAAGAAAATTTCTTCAAACATTTTTATGCCTCACCTACGATAGTAGAGGGGCATTATGTTTTCTGGTCTGTGCGTCCGTCCGTCCGTCTGTCCCGCTTCAGGTTAAAGTTTTTGGTCAAGGTAGTTTTTGATGAAGTTTAAGTCCAATCGACTTCAAACTTAGTACACATGTCCCCTATGATATGATCTTTCTAATTTTAATGCCAAATTAGAGTTTTTACCCCAATTTCACGGTCCACTGAACATGGAAAATGATAGTGCGAGTGGGGCATTCGTGTACTGAGGACACATTCTTGTTTTGAGAGGATTAATATTCAACAGCATAGTGAATTGCTCTAAGAGAAAACAAAAATTTTAAGTTCATTAGAACACATTCATTCTGTGTCAGAAACCTATGCTGTGTCAACTATTTAATCACAATCCAAATTTAGAGCTGAATCCAGCTTGAATGTTGTGTCCATACTTGCCCCAACCGTTCAGGGTTCAACCTCTGCGGTCGTATAAAGCTACGCCCTGCGGAGTATCTGGTTCATTTTTGTAATCTATCATACTATTGGTTGTTATTGTGCATGTTTAAAACCGGAAGTCTTATCTATGACTAAAAGTCAGTCTGATAACGGAAACAATATCCGGACACCTATTTTGTCGTTTTTCTCCCAAAATAACTCAATCTGAATAATCATAAGAATGGATGACAAATGCGACTATGCATGTTACCTAAAGAACACAGGCATGATGGTTAATGTATTGTGTAAGGAAGAGAAGCGACACACAAAATGAGGTCTTCTCGTTTAATAGTATAGATTTGCTTTAATGATTTGTACTTCATTACAACCTGTTCAAATAAGCTTTTAACTTTCTATGTAATACATACTATACAAGACACTTGAAGAAACTGATTTATTACAGGAGTATGAGAGGTTCAAGACCTGGAAGTCTAAAAACAAAATCTGGAAATGCAATCAAAGAAAATGGTGACATTCAACAGCTTGGTATGACAACTGTGGGTAACCGCTTCAGGAATGATGAATTTGATATAAAAGTTTGGCAACAAAAGAAACAACAAGCAGAAATTAAAAGGTAGATACTGTTCAGAAATGAGATAATATGATTAGATTAAACCATTGGAATGATTTAATGATAGTATACATTTGATTATTTTAGGCCAAGTAGACCCAAAAATATACCTTCACTTTTGTATTGAAATTTATTCATTCCCTAGGTTTAATTATTCAGAAATTTTCTTTTTCATAATACTTAATCATTTATTTTTACAGAAACCAACAGGAAGAAGACTTGAGAGAAAATCATCCATTTTTTGATACACCTCTGTTTGCTGTAGGAAGAGAGTCTAAGTTTAGAAAGTTTTGTAAGGCTGTAGTAAATGCAAAGTATAATTACATGGACAAGGAACCTGGGTCAGGCAAAGACCTGGCTAGAAAATACAGAAGTTTAGAGTAAGAAATATAAATATTCATAATATATAAACAAAACCAGAAGAACTTTATATGCAGAATGAATTTTATTCATGATAGTCTAATGTGTATTGAAAGTTCATTCTTCAATATATTTTGGTTACAGCATCTCCTAGTCCACAAAGAATCCTTCAAATGAATATTTTTAACAGTTATTTGCCTTTTTCTTCAAAGATATTCACATTTGAAAGACTTTACTAACTTAAACAAACTTGACATGAATGATCAAAAGCATGTTTAAATTTTAGTTTGTGAATTATATTAATGTATATTAACCAACATGTGGCTGCCTTGACTTAAACTATACGGTGAAATACATATGAACCTAGTATCAAGATAACTGTAGTAGATACATGCAAGGGTGAAATCTGATGGTCCTCTAGTTACAGAGATAATTTTAATTGTAGGAAATTATTAGGCTTGGTGACTTATCTTGATTGGGTGATGATTTTTGTGACAATCATGTCCTGTATTTCTATGTTGTTTGAAACACCACATAGTAGAGTGATGGATAATGCCAATTTACAGGTATGTAAACTTTATATGTACATTTATATAGAACAGAATAGAAAAGAAAAGAAAATTTCAAATCAGGTTACATTAAATATTACAAACATAAGCTCTGTAGAGTTTTTTGCCGACATATCAGATAAAGGAGCTTTTAACAGGCACTGAAGACTTGCAAGTTGTATACACATTCCCTTGAAACACATACTCTCATTTTTGCCGAACCTGAGAACAATTTGATAATGTGATGATTTTTGTGTATCAAAATTATTTGTTGATGACAGCAGATGTTCATTTATTTTTTAAAGGAGTCTTAATGAGATCAATAACACTAAAAAAAATCGGTAAAATGGAAAAGAAGCAGAGGCATTAAGACCCAGTTTTAGTCCAAGGAAATAATGTTTTTGTAAACCATTAAAATATAGTTCATAATGTCAGGAAATGCATAAAATCAAGATATACAAAAAATGTATAAATGAATTGTATATGACAAGATTTCTGATGTAATAATATCATAATTATGTCATAATATGCATCTATTTCAAGAGAAAACAAAGAAAACTGCAGAATTAATGCAGTATTCCATTGTTATTTTCATTTTGAAACAGAGTGAGCAGTAAAAAAAACAACAAAATAATTTAAGAGAAGCTTTATTATAGCTATTGATAGATTCTCACTATATCTAAAGTTCTTTTTTGGATGCTCACATACTTTTCCAATCTAACATATACTATAAAGTTGATTTATGGCAAGAAAAATAAAGAAATTTTACAAAACATACCAAGTGTTCTTATTTCAGGTTGCAGAGTATTTGTTTGTAATTTTCATGAGTATTGAAATGGGACTGAAAGTGATGGCTCATGGACTATTTTTTACACCTAAAGCAATGCTAAAAGATTTCAGTGGAATTTTAGATTTATTCATATACTTTGTAAGTACAGTTTGTTTTGTTGTAGAGAAAAATTATTATGAAATATCTCTGTTTGAAAGGAAAACAGATAACTGAAACAATGAAAGGAGAGGTACATTTGAGGGTGTATTTGGCTATGTAAATTTATAGCAAATAAAACATTGTATAGTTGGGCTTTTTTTATTGCAAATCATGTTTTTTAATCTTTAGAAAGAAAGGCATTAAAAATATGAGAAATACAAAATTAAAAAAAAAAATTGCAAAATAGTTTTATTTTAAGAACACTTTAGCTAAATGACCATAAAACGCACCAGTTGCCCCCCCAAAAACCTTTTCCCATTAAATAAGTAAAAACAAAATGCACATACTATTTGGCTATCATTTTGGACAACAATTTTACTTTATATTGTTAACATTTGTATACTTTTAAAATATTCCAAAGGTCATATACTGTGGATTCATTTTTATTCGTGGTATACCAATTTTCGTGGGTTTCGTTGGTCACAGCGAACCACGAATTTAAGAATTCAACGAAGAATAATCCCGAGAAATGTGTATGGAGTTGGATGTTTATTTCCGGTTATGTTATGCAGTTCTTGTATAGTGTTGACTAGCGATAAACATTGTAACATAACACATGATTTTTATTGAAAGAAGATACAAGTATTTTGATTAAATCTATAATAAATATATCGAATATCAGTGATAATTTACTTTTTAAAATTGATTAAAACTGTTCATGGAAAATAACTGCAAGTTGTTAATTACCGTGTCATAGTTTGGTTTACCAGTGATTAAAAATCAATAGGATTAAGTACGGGGATATTGCCCGTAGGTAATATTGTTTATGATAGGAACATTTATTTTCACACCTTATACTTATATCACTGTTTATTATATCGTGATTATGAATTGTTTTGTAGGTCAGTTTGATATTTTTATGTTGGATGCCAAAGAATGTACCAGTACAAATAGACGGGGCGGCCAGATTGTTTATGATACTGAGATGTGCTAGACCTTTAAGGATTTTTGCCTTGGTTCCTCACATGCGTCAAGTAGTATTTGAGCTTGTTAGAGGATTCAAAGAAATTTTGCTGGTAAGAATAGCTAGAAAAAATTACATGCTTCTGTAACATGTGTTTAGTAGATATAGGAAGATGTGATAATAGTGCCAATGGGAAAACTCTCCACCCAAGTCACAATTTAGACATGCATATAACTTTTTCACTTTTTTTCTGTATAAAAAGCTGCTATTTCATCAAAGTTTTATACATGAGATTCTTCCGGCGGGAGTCAAAAACTAAACTCCTGCTTTTCAGACCCTCTTCTGTCCCTCCCGTTAAAATTTGAAATCTTCTGCTTTTTGAAAATGTCCACCTCGTAAAATTTTCAATACATATAAGGTCATAAAATAGGTAAAATCAGCCTGAGGTGTTTAGGATTAAAATGTTTATACAGCAATAAATTAAAGATAATAGGCAATTACCTGGTGACAACTAGCTAGTTTAAGACACAAGCCTGGTTGATTAAAAGTGAAATACTGACAAAGGATTAAATTGACTAATTGTACAAGTTGTATCAACAACAATGTATTTCACTATTTGATGCTGTTGAAGATGTGGAACATTTACTGAACCTCAAAGACAAATGAAATCAACTCAGATATAAAATTTATGACTAGTTTTCCATCCAAGCCAATGGAATACCTATACATGTATAAGTATAGTTGTCTTGGACTATTCTTAAATTTAGAATTTGACAAAATGCAAACCGTATTTTATCAGCAAATCCCAGCAGCAAATAAAAGCAAAATTCAACTTTGTCTGGAGATTTGATTTCAAATGGTGCAGATCCAGTACCAAGGGTCAAGACCATGTTTACTACACGTCCAAAGCTGACTATGGTGGCCCTAACGGCTTGACCAAACTTATGGAGACAGCTACTAACCAGCAAGCCTACAACTCTATTAATTTAACACCTTCTGTTACAAACATGTTCAGTAGTGGTACCAAAGTTGACGATGTAGCTTAATCAGAGATACTTTTTGCCAACTATCTATGATGGCTGATGACTTTTTCTTGAATTATACATAATGAATAAATAATTGAAAACCCCTTATCTTCTATTTTTATCAAATAAAAATGGATATGCAGGTGTTTAAAGGTATGGAATTATTGTTCTTTTAACCAAACTAGAGGCTCTAAAGAGCCTGTGTCGCTCACCTTGGTCTATGTGAATATTAAACAATGGACACCGAACGATTCATGACAAAATTGTGTTTTGGTGATGGTGATGTGTTTGTAGATCTTACTTTACTAAACATTCTTGCTGCTTACAATTATCTCTATCTATAACAGTACTTTCTGTGGAAAATGTTATTGAAAATCTTCAAATTTTAAGAAAATTGTTAAAAATTGACTATGAAGGGCAATAACTCCTTAGGGGGTCAATTGACTATTTTGGTCATAGTGACTTATTTTTATGCCCCACCTACGATAGTAGAGGGGCATTATGTTTTCTGGTCTGTGCGTCCGTTCGTCCGTCTGTTCGTTCGTCCGTTCGTCCGTCTGTTCGTTCGTCCGTTCGTCCGTTCGTCCCGCTTCAGGTTAAAGTTTTTGGTCGAGGTAGTTTTTGATGAAGTTGAAGTCCAATCGACTTCAAACTTGGTACACATGTTCCCTATGATATGATCTTTCTAATTTTAATGCCAAATTAGAGATTTTACCCCATTTTCACGGTCCATTGAACATGGAAAATGATAGTGCGAGTGGGGCATTTGTGTACTGAGGACACATTCTTGTTAGTTCTTACTTTGCTGTACATTATTGCTGTTTACAGTTTATCTCTATCTATAATAATATCCAAGATAATAACAAAAAAACAGCAAAATTTCCTCAAAATTACCAATTTAGGGGCAGCAACCTAACAACCGATTATCCAATTCATCTGAAAATTCCAGGGCAGATAGACCTGGTCAACAATTTTTTTTCCTGTCAGATTTGCTCTTAATGCTTTGGTTTTTGAGTTATAAGCCAAAAACTGCATTTTACCCCCATGTTCTATTTTTAGCCATGGCGGACATCTTGGTTTGTTGGCCGAGTTACCGGACACATTTTTAGCTCACCTGACCTGAAAGGTCAAGTGAGCTTTTCTCATCACTTGGTGTCCGGCGTCCTGTGTCCGTCGTCCGTAAACTTTTACAAAAATCTTCTCCTCTGAAACTACTGGGCCAAATTTAACCAAACTTGGCCACAATCATCCTTGGGGTATCTAGTTTAAAAAATGTGGCCGATGACCTGGCCATCCAATCAAGATGGCCACCATGGCTAAAAATAGAACACAGGGGTAAAATGTATATTTTGGCTTATATCTTTGAAACCAAAGCGTTTAAAGCAAATCTGACATTGGTAAGATTGTTGATCAGGTCAAGATCTATCTGCCCTAAAATTTTCAGACGAATCGGACAACCTGTTGTTGGGTTGCTGCCCCTGAATTGGTTATTTTAAGGAAATTTTGCAGTTTTTGGTTATTATCTTGAATACTATTATAGATAGAGATAAACTGTAAACAGCAATAATGTTCAGCAAAGTAAGACCTACAAATAAGACAACATGACCAAAATTGTCAGTCAACCCTTTAAGGAGTTATTGCCCTTTATAGTCAATTTTTAACAACTTCTCATCATTTTTTGTAACTTGTACAAAAATCTACTTCTCTGAAACTACTGGGCCAAATTTAACCAAACTTGGCCACAATTATTATTGTGGTATATAGTTTAAAAAATATGTCCGATGACCCTGCCTACCAAACAAAATGGCCGACATGGCTAAAATTAGAACATAGTGGTAAAATGCAGTTTTTGCTTTATATATTTGAAACTAAGACATTTAGGGCAGATCTTTCAAGATTTAAATGTCCATCAGAATAAGATCTATTCCCTCTCTAAATTTCAGATGAATCTGACAACCCGTTGTTGGGTTGCTGCCTTAAAATTGGTAATTTTAAGGAAATTTTGCAGTTTTTTGTTATTATCTTGAATACTATTATAGATAGAGATAAACTGTAAACAGCAATAATGTTCAGCAAAGTAAGATCTACAAATAAGTCACATGATCAAAATTATTAGAGGACCCCTTAAGGAGTTATTGTCCTTTATAGTCAATATTGAACAACTTTTCGTCATTTTTGTAACTTATACAAAAATCTTCTTTTCTATAACTATGGGCCAAATTTAACCAATCATTACTAGGGTATCTATTTAAAAAAAGTGTCTAATAACCCGCCTACAACCGAAGATAGCCGACATCAGTAAATACAGTAACAGGTGAGCGACACAGGCTCTTGAGAGCCTCTAGTTTTAACTAGATACCCCAATGATGATTATGGCTAAGTTTGGTTAAAGGAGTATGGCCACGAAGTGCCTATATTGGCCCTGTGAAATGACAAAAAAATAAATATAAACAAGGTGGATCCCTTATAGTTAAAACATATCTACTAATATCGTTGTTTGTTATTTAAAAAAAAAAATCATATTTTCATGACGTCACTAATGTGACGTAACCCCCGAAATCGAACCGGAACGCTCAAAACATCAAAATTTTCGAAGAATTTCACACTTCTTAGTTAAATTTCGCATTGGCCACAGGCCTCGACCAAAGTAATTCTAATCTCATTTTAATTGTTTAACACTTTGAAATCGTTTGCAATATTTATTAGCGTGGTCGAGGCCTGTGGCCACATCGAAAAATAAACTTTTGCAAACAAGCAAATCCAGATTCGACACTGTTATTTCCGATGTACGATAGATTTTGTGGCGAAATGTCTAATGAATCTACCACGAACTTATATTAAAATAGAAACAATTTTTATTATAGTTCATCTTCTTTTTATAATATTTTGAATACATTCTATCATATTACGTGTTTTTTTTGTGTGTATTGGAATTACATTGCGCATGTTTGTTGCACTTACCAACAGAAATATGGATGAAGGCAGTTTTGCCGGACGGTGACATATTCGGTAATTTTTGTTTTCTCTGACATATACTGTAGACCATTATGTGAATCTTTTCTTGCAACTGTAGCATGCTTTTCTTGGAGATTACATATTGAGGTAAGTCAAAATTAATTTACAGATTTAAATAACAAACAAAATTGGAATAACAAGTTCCGTAGCTTCGTCAACTGCCGACGGATTTTTTTCCCGTAGTTACAATGTGTTTTTTTTTTTTTTATTGAAACACAGGACAAATTTGTGGAAAATAAAATTACTAGTAGATAATAAATTCATTGTGAAGAACGTTATTTTAACACTTAAAAGGGATTTTGAAATGTTATGTTTAAGATTGGTCGGATTTGCTATAAAAAAAAAAATGGGGCAGCTTTAAATTAAGGCCGAATTTATTCTACGAAAACCATCTTAAAAAGATCCTAATAACTATGCTGAAGCAGTAATATATCTTTACTCATGTATGTTCAAAACAAAAAACAAAAACAAACAAAAGCAGACGACTAGCTTCAGTACCGACTTAAAATTTATATACCACTTGTTTTCCTTCTTTGGAATGTGCGACGACGTAGTGTAATGGTTAGAGCGTTACGCTTTAGAGTGACATGACAAAGCTGGTAAGGGTTCGCGGCCCATTGGTATAAAAAGTTTTTTTTTCTTCTTTTTTTGTATAATATCATTAAACCTTATGCATTACTTTCATTCCTGTGATTGTTTGAATGGATCCACTGATATATTTTTTTTTATTTTCTAGTCTTACTGATTAATTGATAACATTATTTTGAAACGTTTCTATTCGGCATTTGATTTTTTTTTTAAAAAGAAATTGTTATCCAACAAATTATTTTTATATAGAACTTGCCTTTCTGATGTGTAATAGAAATTAAACAAGTTAAGATACCTTCATATTCAGTCCCCCATAAATTATCAAATATGATATGATCTATAAATACTGTTTGTAGTGTGACTACTAGTGTCGGTGAGTTAGGACTGGGAACTAAATTGTTTTATTACACATTGTCTGTTCAAGTTTCATTCCTGAACATATATGTTTATACACAATAATTAAAAATAAGATGTGTTATAAAATTGTTGCTCTGTTAAATATTGTTGGGTTGCTGTTCATTATCACATGCATCAAATCTCTTGTTCTAAACTGCAATTGTGGTTCACGTACTAAGATTCATTTCTTTATTTCCCTTCAGAATGCCTGGAAGCGGTCCAAAGTATTTCTCGTGCGTTCTATGCAATAAAAGGACTAAACCACATGAAAGAAGATCAATCAATAAATCTGTAGCAAAGTATTTGAAGAAGAATTTTTTGATAACATATAAACAAGAAGACAAAATATAGCAATACGTGTAGGCACAAATACTATGTTCAGGAAACCAGACAATCCTCTAGCGCTGTTGTACAGCATATATTATCTGACGATGAAGATTATGCTCCACCAGCAAAACGTAGATCTACTGTTTTATCCAGTCCACCATCAGTATCTCTTTCAATACTTTCTACATCAAAAAGCCATTCATACTGTTTCATATGCAAAAAGCCCGGACCAACGCTAATTGTTGTTCCATCACAAGCAAGATTTTCTGCATTTCTTAAAAAAGAGGTTATAATTCCTGCGGGATGTCGCTGTTGTCCGGGACATTTGACGGAAGATTATTTTACAGAAGATGCAATAAGTAAAATAAACTGTACCAATGATAATGTCATCCTTAACAGATCTTCAATTATGGATCTTTTGAAGAAGTTAAGATACACAGCCTTACAAAATGAACAATCAAGAATTGACTTTGATACAGATAAAGTTTTATCTGACTCTGACTTTATCAATTTAACCGGTATAAATAAGGACAACTTTAATGATCTTCATTCCTACATCAAAAATACAGTAAGAAATACACCTACACGAAGCACAAGAACTTCTCTTGGAATTTTCCTTTTTAAATTAAAATCTGGAATTTCAAATAAAGTGGTATCTACCATTTTCAACATATCAAGATCAAGTTTACGCCGAGCCATTTCATGTGTCAGACAAGCTTTAGTTAAGAATTTCGTACCTGAAAATTTGGGTTTTAAACACATCAGCCATGACGATGTCGTTAATCTGCACACACGACCACTAGCTCAGACTTTATTTGGGGACGGAACAAACACACAGGCTATCTTAGTGCTTGATGGCACCTATATGTATATCCAAAAAAGCGGAAATTTTCATTTTCAAAGACGGTCATATAGCTTACACAAGGGACGACCGCTGGTTAAACCAATGGTAGTTGTTACTACTACAGGGTACTTTGTGACTGTTCTTGGACCATATATGGCCGACTGCAAAAATAATGATGCGGCAATCCTCAAACATATGTTTAACACAAATGTAGAAGATATCAAAGAATGGGTACAAGACGATGATATATTTGTCGTTGACAGAGGATTCAGGGACTCATTGGAGCTTCTTGATGATTTGGGGATAAAGGCACAGATGCAAAGCTTTTTAGCGAAAGGCCAAAAACAGATGACAACAGATGAAGCCAATGCAAGCAGATTAGTTACTAAGGTTTGTACCCCTACAGCCAAAATACTGTAGTATAATTCTCAAAACTAATTTTGAAACTGCGTCATTTTATATAGTATCATGTTAATATATTTTTATCGCTACACAGAAAATGCTCTTATTCATACGAAGCACATCCAACTCAACATATGCCCATTGTTACTGCTAAGACTATGGCTATTGTGCCACTAATAAGAATAAAGAAAAGTAGCTTATAGGACTGCGTATTCTTTTGTTTTCCCCTATGAATAGTTTTTTACACATAAATATCAATTAAACAAACCAAATCGATAAAAAGGTAGCACACCTTCCATAAACGTTTTATATTCTGCACACGTGACGGTATTGTTGTTACTGTTCGCAAACATGACAATGTATATAACATAATTGACATTGACAAACATAGTTTTAATTGCAACCGATTATAAATTTCAGACCTTATGTTTAGAGCTATTTTTCTAATGCAGGTAGGTCAAAGGTTTGGTTGGATTTCTTGCTTTTATCGTATAAATGTTTTACTCAAGCATCCAATAGCATTATATAAACTGAAGCCCTACCTATGTATTAATTGCAATTGTAAAAAAACTTTATTACAATGTTTTATGCAAACAGTTATATAAACACAGCAAGCAAGCCAACCAAACCTGTAACCTACTTGCTTTAGGAAAATAGCCCTAAATTACTATTTTTCTCATTCTAGGTCCGTTGGGTAGTAGAATCTGCTAATGCAAGAATCAAAAGATGGAAGTATCTGAGCCATGTTTTACCAAATAAACAAGTTCCATATATCGGAGATAATGTTTGCATTGTATGTGGAATATCAAATAAATATTTGCCGCCGTTGTCTCCAGGTAAACATTCTCACTAAGATAGCTCGTATTGATAACTGTGATAATTAGGTATATGTATATCATGAAATCATAAATAGTGATCAAATCGAATTTGCGATATTTTAAAGACACATTTTTTTTCACTAGGAAATTCGCACTGTGAGAGCTGTCATTTTCCACTTGTATTTTTAAGAAAATGTACAAAGAAAAAAAACTTTCTGTAAAAAGTATTAATCACTTTTCCCTAACTATTCATTAGAAAGCAAATTAACCAAACAAACAATCTAAACAAAATCTATAAGACAAATGATAAATAATACCACATGATAATATAAAACATTAATTATTATTGTTCTTTTGCATATAGATATAGGAAGATGTGGTATGAGTGCTAATGAGACAACTCTCCATACTGCGACTAAGAGTTGGTAATTTTTGTGTCATTTGGTAAACTTGTAAATAGTTGTCTCATTGGAAATCACACCACACTTTTTTTAATATTTGATTAAAAAATTGTGAAACTATTTACTTGTATTATAATTGAAATTTTCTTGTTTAAAAAGGATGTGACAATGAAGAAGCATTGGCTGCAAAAATGCTCTATCTGTCGAAAAGAGTAAATACACTGAAACAGAGGGTAGAAGAAGAAAATTTGGAGAGGCGGAATGCAATTTGGAAAGAGCCAGATAATCATACTTTAGACGATTTTACACTTCTTGATGAAGAAGATCTGAGAAACATAACGTGCGGTGTCTATCAACTAAAACTTAGCACTAGCTACATTCAGGAACACTTAGAAGGTAATTGTCAAATTCTTATACATAAAGAGGATGAACATTTGATACGCGTGAAACTTCAGAGCCGTCATGTTTCTTCAAAAACCTACATCTTGTGGAATGAATACACATCTGCTGAAATTACCGCATGGTACTGTAAATGCAGAGCAGGAGCACGTGTTGTGGGAGTATGTGCCCATATTGCATCAATACTCTGGTATCTTGGTTATGCAAGGCATAATCAGGATATATCTTATGGAGTCCAGAATTGGGGAGCATATCTAGAAGATGCAGCATCAATTCCACAAGCCGTAGACGAAAGTGACAGTGAGAAGAGTGTTGTTGAAGAATAGAATATTGTATCAATCCTTGTTAGGTTTCTGTCTCCTTGACTTTATCTTAGTATTCCACTTGCTAATGTATTTGAACATGGTGAACTCTATTTGAATATATTGTAATGTTGTTGTTTTTTTAAACTAAGCAAACTTTTTAAAAAGTTTTGAAGTAATTTATTGTTGAATATAACATATTCATCAGACATTTCATATTACTTTAAAGAAAACAAAATATAGACAAAATAATAGATTTTGTATACCGATTGTAGTTATTTATAGTTTTCAATAATACATTAAACTTTATTGACACAGCTTACATTTATACGTTAATATAATTTATATCATTTCAATCAACTCTACAGTTAACAAGTAAATCCGTAAATGAACTTATCCGCTTTTGAAAACTAAGAGTGAGAATTTTGTCAATTCTTTTTTTATAGCTTTTTTTAAAAACAATTATTAGATAAAAAAAAACCTTTGGGAAAATATGAAACGTATCCACTGAATAATTGAGGTATATTCTTATTAGTTTTAGAGTTGTACATTGTACATATTTTCACGCGCTTAAGGTACAATTAGAGATGGTATAAATTATAAATATTTTGTGTGTCAGTGGTCGTTGGTGTATAAATAGCAGTGTTAAATGAAATTGTCGTTCATACGTATTTTTATTCTGAAAGCTGATTTGAGAGTAGGCATGTAAATCCTTCAGAACGAGCGTGGTGGTACATTTGTATAGTATGTGTTATATGATTATATCATATGGAATTATATGTATTGTCTATACGAATTGTTTTCATTATTCATTTTTTTCCAGAAAATAAAATGTTTTGAGTTTCATCGAAATCACGGGTTTTATATTCACATTAATGTAAGAGATGATATGGCATGATTTCCAATGAGACAACAATCGTAAAACATTTTTAAAGATTTTAAATCGGCTGTACTCCGCTCGCCAAGATATTTTACAGCTTTCAATGAATGTGCCTTCTGCCAAATATAAGACTTATATGCCTTAATGTGTTTGGAAACTATATATAACTTTGAATTTAATCTATGCTATAGAAATTTGTTTGTCTGCAATTTCTATTTCGTGAATATCAAAGACGAAAACGAGTTTTCGGTGCAACTGTACTTAATGTAATTGGAGCATTGTTTGCCACTTTAATCTGTCCGGCTTTTAGTAAGTTTCTGTTAATATATATATAAAGAACGAACTATGTGTATGAGATTCAAGAAATACTTTGCAAAATAATACTTGTGGTGAAATGATTATATTAGTATAAGAACGTCAAGAAAAACAATTTTGACGTTACGCACAAATCGTTAAAATAGGATTTCACCATGGTCTTTTCTGACGTTCAGGAAAATTATACAGACAAAGTTACAAGTCTGATGGTTATCAATTTATAAACTACCCTAGTAAGGGATCATTCTGGAGTAATTTAGTCAATTTCTAAGACAGGGCCATTTTTGACCCTTCGTGGCCCTACTCCTTTGGCCCAGTAGTTTCAGAGGAGAAGATTTTTCTAAAAGATTACTAAGATATATGAAAAATGGTTAAAAATTGACTATAAAGGGCAATAACTCCTAAAGTGGTCAACTGACCATTTTGGTAATGTTGACTTATTTGTAGATCTTACTTTGCTGAACATTATTGCTGTTTACAGTTTATCTCTATCTATAATAATATTCAAGATAATAACCAAAAACAGCAAAATTGCCTTAAAATTACCATTTCAGGGGCAGCAACCCAACAACAGAAGGTCTGATTCATCTGAAAATTACAGGGCAGATAGATCTTGACCTGATGAACAATACTACCCCATGTCAGATTTGCTCTAAATGCTTTGGTTTTTGAGTTATAAGCCAAAAACTGCATTTTACCCCTATGTTCTATAGTTAGCCATGGCGGCCATCTTGGTTGGTTGGCCGGGTCACCGGACACATTTTTTAAACTAGATACCCCAATGATGATTGTGGCCAAGTTTGGTTAAATTTGGCCCAGTAGTTTCAGAGGAGAAGATTTTTGTAAAAGTTAACGCAGGACGACGACGCCGGACGCCGGACGCCAAGTGATGAGAAAAGCTCACTTGGCCTTTCGACCAGGTGAGCTAAAAAAAGGAAGATATGCAGTTTAAACACACAAAAAAAACATTGTGTACGTGGATAAAAAGGTTGATCATAAATCTCCAGTTATGAGACCCAAACTCCAGCTGAAAATATCCAAATCTCTAGTTGTGGCTTGACAACTCTGTCACATGTCTGAAGTTTATAGACATAAAAATGTGCCCTTGTATCTAAAGATGTGTTGTGTAATTTTAAGATTAGACACAAGTATTATCATAATTTAAAGAAGAAGATTTTCCAAAATAAAATTCAGGAGATCTGGTATGATTGTAATTGAGGTAGGTAACTGAATCAAGCGAGATATATATTTGCAGAATATCTTGTTGTCTACAAAATACATTGTAAAATTTCTTTCTGGTATCTGTATTGCTGATTGTATTGATGTTTCTTTCCAGGTATCTGTATTGCTGATTGTATTGATGTTTCTTTCCAGGTATCTGTATTGCTGATTGTATTGATGTTTGTGTTTGCAACATTTGGAGTACATTTGTTAGGAGGAAAACTAGCAAGATGCAATGACCCAGACATTAAAAGACAGGTTAGTTTCTTCACCAGCATTGTTAAGTTTTCCTTGATTTCTTTTCATGAATATAGTGACACAATATTCATTGTGGAGCTGAATAATTTTTGTTGTACTGGTCTCAGCAAGAAAACTGATTTGATCACTGATATGTCATCCAGGTCAACCCTGAAAAATGAAGAATCCAATTCTATTTTGTAGAGGAAAATCCTCTCTGACAATGTGAAGTCATTAGTAAACTACAGACTGTCTTGATAATCCTTTTAATAAATCAGTTTGCTTAGGTGGTTAACAGATATTGCTTCCATTGCTTGACAAAAATCTCAAGGTCTAATAAATAATCCATGTTTTTAGTTATTTGTCTTCAACAAGATATTCAAGTTATATGTATACATTTTATTATTATCAGAATAAATCTAAATAAGAATTTAATCAAACTTTTATGTCTTGTTAATTATATAGGAAGACTGCCATGGCATATTTCTTCAGAGAGTATTTGTTACTAGAATGAAAGTTCCCGATGGACCAAATCATATGCAACCAGCTTTTTATGTGCCAAGAGTATGGTAAGTATTTTTTTATGTGCCAAGAGTATGGTTAGTATTTTTTTATGTAAATTTATCCTCAAATATTTTAGTTTCTGTTTAGACTGTTATGGTTTTTATGCTCCAAATGATTTTTATGTGTTTTACCTTCCTTACATTTATGTATCTATTCCATAAAAATGTTTTGAATGTCTCAGATTTGATATTGACATATATGATATACTTAGTAGTAAATACAGATAAATTGTATGTGTAATACAATCATTGGCAAGCGTGCTGTATCAGCCACCCGTGATGATATCAATATCAGCACAGTTGCAAAGGCTTTATCACACCTTTAATCTGTATGACATCACGTCATCGATTGCAGTCACTGTTGCAAAGGCTTTCAAATCCCTAATCTGTATGACGTCATTTCAAACCTCATTACCTGTATGACGTCATGTTACATAAAAAACATCTACTTGAGGTATATGTATATAATAAAGTGTATATGATATGGCTTTTTCAATATCACACACCATATCAACCCTCAACCAATATAATCCCTCAAGCAGAGCTCTTGGGATTATATTGGTGTCTCTGGTTGATACGGATGCGATATTGAAAAAGCCATATGATATTCTCTATATATTTATCTTATATATGGAATAATTTGGAATAAACATAAACAAGAATTTACATACTGTAGCGGGGTTGCTTCCCCTTAGTACAGGTAGAACATATATAGCCAGTTTTAAAAACAACTAGCTAGGGGTCGATTCTTTGGCTCAATGGGTTAACGCACCCGACTGACTCGCAGGGGGGATTACATCTTTTAAGTCAAAATAACCCCCAAAAAATATGCCTGCAAAAGGAAATAAAAAAAATAATGCACAAGATAGAAAATATTCAGAATGAATCAGCACCCGAAACTTTAATTTGTTTATTAATCTGAAAAAGAAAATAATTTTACTGAAAACAAATCCTTATTAACAAATAATTGGAAAAAAGAATTTGTCATTAAAAAAATAAACTGTAAATTTAGAATTATTGCGTGCGTTTTTTAAATTTCGATTTTGTCATTTTTAGACAATAAAGTGATTTAAATTTTTGTGATATTAAGAAAAATCCTATTAAAGTTTATATACAAAAATTTTAAAATGCA
>JAHUZM010000723.1:0-20340 GCA_019925275.1 Mytilus edulis
TTAAAAAAAAACTTAACCACAAAGTCAATGTATTGTATCCGGGCAGAAAACCTAAGTCTATTTATAAGTAAAATACGGAAAAAATGGATATTTTTTTTTCAAAATTTACTTCTGGATACTATCTTATGATCATAAACAAGCTTCTGTCCAAGATTGGTTGAAATCCAGAATAGTTTAAGAAAGTTATTCAAATTTCAAAAACTTTAACCACAGAGTAAATATTTGTGGACGCCGACGCCGACAGAATGTAGGATCGCTATGTCTCCCTTTTTCGACTAAAGTCGAAGGCTCGACAAAAATTGTTGTCCTTTTCAGTCATGGTCGGATTCCGACAATCTCTATATGTCACTGTTTTTTGACAGGCAAGTGATCACATTGAGAGATATGAACACGCACCTACATCTGAACTACTAATTTATGTTTTGTTTTTCCCCCGTCTTTTTCCTAATTTTTACAAATATTTCAGTGGCAAATATTACACGAAATTCGGCACAAAAACATTTTTCTCTATGAGTTGAATGCTCTTTTACAAGACGGACCCTGGTGTGATAGTTACAGTTTAGCACTCTGAAAGATAAGTTACTCTACATAAATACATGTATTTGTGTGTTAAATATTTCTCTTGTCTGTGACTTGTAACGCCAAATATACAGTTTGGAACTTTTGTTGTTTTAGTCATCAATAGGAACAAAATAACTAGGTATAGTGTTTGATATTCCCATATTGCTATGACGTCTAGCGGTCGTATGTTTTAGTTTAAACAATATTAATTCAGATAAATCAACATTAAACATATTATACATTGAAATAATATTAAGGATTCATACAAGATTACAAGATTTATTGATAACGCTCAGACACATAAATGTGTAACATGAGGTCAAAGTATAAAGTATAATACATAAACAATTGAATGACGAAATGAGCATGCAGTACTATCTAAACACATAGAAATACAATAATAATGGTAAATATTTTAGAATAAACAAGCAATTTTCTTAATAAAATATGACAATCGTTTGTAGACCTCCATATTACATATGGACAATAGTCCTTCCATTTTAATATATTGAGGATTAATAGTATAATATTTAGGTAAGTATTTGTTTCTATAATTAACAATAGAATCATGTTGACATACAAATAGAACATGAAATTCATCACCAATAAATTTATGACATAAAGTACATATTCTCTCTGGTCTAGGTATATTTTGCCAACGGCCTGTCTCAATTGGAATACGTAAGTTCGATGTCCTTAATTTAGTTATCCACCCTCTATTCTGTTCAGATAGTCTGATCAGATATTTTTCTAATCCAAAGTACTTTTTAAATGACCCATAAAATTGTCCCCGGGATGAATTTTCTATATCGCCAAACCATGAGGTAATAAACTGATCACTCAATATACGATCGAGATAAGTTTTATCACAAAAGCCAATTTGGTTCATGAAAATATATCCTAGACCAGTGTTGTTAAATATTGATTCGACAGAGTCAATCCATTTGAAAACATAATGGCCATGATTCTTCAGTGATAACATCAGCCTGTACAAAGAACTACTGAGTTTACTGCTATTGTTTACAACTTTACACCAATACGAAATCATTCTACATTTAACTCGAATTTGCAGAGGGAATCTTCCCAATTCTCCATACACCATAAAATTGGGTGTAGTATTTCTAACTTTTAAAATTCTTTTGCAAAATTTCAAATGCATCTGTTCAATAATTTTCAAATTCTCAAAACCCCAAACTTCAGAACCATATAAAAGAATGGGTTCTATCATGGAATCAAATAATTTCAGTTGTAAATCTATAGGAATGTTTTCGTTTCTAACAATTCTATGTATAAAATGCATCGATTTATGTGCTTGATCAATTAGTTTCTTTTTGGTATCTAAAAAAGTACCGTTATATTTAAAGATAACACCTAAATACGAAAATTTTTCGACAATCTCAAGTTCTTTGTCTTGTAATAAAAATTTAAATTTCTTCTTACTTTTTCTCTTTCTAAAAATCATCACCTTTGTTTTATTTAAATTGACTTCTAATTTCCATTTTTCACAGTATGATTGAAAAATATTTAATGATCTCTGCATACCTTCTTCTGTTTCAGATAAAATTACAGTATCATCGGCATATAATATAACAAATAATTCAAAAAATATGTGCAATTCACTTTGAAACTTCTCTTTAACAGTTTCTAGTGGAATCCCATCTAGATTCTTAAAGTAATCTTCTAAGTCATTAAGAAAAATTGAAAACAAAAACGGCGATAAATTCTCCCCCTGTCTTACACCTGCTAAACAGGGAAAAAAATCTGACTGACATTCATTATATTTTACACATGATTTGATTCCTTGGTACATATTAAAAATAACTTTAAAGCACTTCCCTTTAATATTACTCAATTGAAGTTTTTCCCATAAACCAGATCTTGATACAGTATCGAATGCTTTCCGAAAGTCTACAAAAGTACAAAAAAGTTTTTTTCCAAATGAGAAATACAGCTCTATGAGTGCATGAAGCACAAAAATATTGTCTACAGTTGAATACCCCTTTCTAAAGCCAGCCTGATTTTCATGTATAAGTGAAATTTCATTTGCAAAAAAATTCAATCGAGTATTGATAATGGAAGTAAATAATTTCCCTATACAGCTAATTAATGTTATAGCTCTATAGTTATCTGGATCCTTTGGACTACCCTTATTTTTAAAAACTGGTATAATTATTCCTGCTGTCCAAGTTTCAGGAATTATACCTGTATCCAATATCACATTAAATAGTTTAGTGTAAATACAAATAAAAAATGGTGGCGAGTTTTTCAAAAACTCATTCAGTATCTTGTCAGTACCAGATGCTTTACCATGTTTCAAGTTCTTAACGGCATCCACAACCTCTTGTTCTGTAATGACTCCATTTAAAATTTCATTATAAATGGGGTCACTACACAACGCATTGATGTCGATGCCGTCAAGATCTTCTTCGTCATTTGCATTCATGTTTTTAAAATATTCATGAAATGCTTCAATACTGATAGAGGGGTTGTCTTTTTTGTAGCCAGAATATTTTTTAAGTGTCTTCCAAAATCCCTTAGAGTCATTTTTTGAGAGTGCCCTCAGTTCATCCGAACATTTTTCTTTATACTGCTGATAGTTAATGTTAAGTGTCTTGCGGTATTCCTTGGCCTTGTTATTCATTGCCAGTTTATTACCACCTGATTTCGCTCTGCTATATAAGTTTCTAGCCTTGTGAAACTCATTACGTTTGTCTTGGCAATTTTTATCAAACCATGGTTTATTTTTGCGGTCGGGATAAACCGGTCTTTTTTTAGTCTTGCCTAGAACTCCTTCTGCCGTATCTAACAGTACATTGCCAAGGTCATCAACTAGAGCGTTTATATTTTCAGGTGTAAAATTATTTGTGTCAATAGTACTCAAAACGTGATCAATGTGTTGTAAATTACCTGAGACACTGTCACTGGATAACGCTTGAAAATAATCGTCTGCTTTTCTACAGTCCCATTTAATGTGAGTGTCTGTGTTACCTGTATTTTTTTCTGTGTTTACCTTATCAGTGTTGTTACTATCAGTATTGAATGACAATGTAAATCAAAGTACTGAAGTACTGAACATCGGATGACCGCAGGTTCTTGTGGATGGTCAAAAGCGCATGTCACAGAAACAGATCACATCTCTATACCTGAAACTTGGGTTAATTTGCAGAGATATTTTTTTCTGATAGAAGTTCGTGCTTGGATGATGAATAAATGACAGGAAATTCAACCTCACCGTAATAACTATTATATTGTAGTGCAAGAAATCAGTATACCTTGGACTATTATACTTATATAATAATAGTCGTAGAGAATACGCTGGTTTGTTGTTATATATATTATTAATATTACGATTGCATGTATATATAATTTTCATCTATTTGTATATGATAATTCTATTCTACTATTATTATAGTGCAGTGCAAGTGCATGGTGGACACTCTTCTGTAAACAAAATCAAAGCCTTAAAGGCTGTAAAAGCCATTGCTGCCATGTTAATGTTTTGGGGACTTTTATATTTCATCTACATATATAAGAATTAAACCTGACAGGACATGGTTGTCTAGTGAAAAGCAAGAAGGTTTTGACTTTATATCAATAAAAGACTTAAGCAGGAAATCATTTTTAATATGTTTTATATTTCACAAGGAGACAACAAGTTTACCAGGCTAAAGTTGGGGGTAATTATGGATTATCCCCATGTAGTGTTTGTAACTGGGCAATAATTATACTTTTATTTATTTAATTTTAACAATTTTCATAATTAATTTAAATTAACCATTTAGTTAAAACATTTCACCTTTCGAGACGCTAATGTTGAAAAATGGGACAGAAATAAAATAACTTACAAGACATAAACATGTAAAAAATAAATATATATTTCAGCTTACTAAAAATATTTTCATAGTGTTACTTTGACATCATTTCTTAAAACTAAGTCCCACACATAATTGTTCATTTGATATGTGTCATCCTCATGCGATACGAGAAGTTTTCATGTCGCTAAATAGTCTTCTTGTCGCTTAATTTATTCTTCTTGTCCGTTCTTGACGCTTCTTGTCGCTAAAATTCTTCTTGTCGTTATTAGTGAGACCGCTATTTTTAGATTACAGGTGGTCATTTACACTACACGTATAACCTGTGTAGTGATTTTTATTTTACGATAAATTTATGAATGAACGATAATTTTATGAATGAACAAGAGCACCTGACCTCTTTCTAAAACACCAATTAAACATATAAAATCGTATTTATTAAGATATAATTCAGTCAAATTTTCACCACTAAATCAACAACTGAAATGATTCCATATTTTGTTGAAACATCGTACAACCGGAGAACAGAAATCGCAGGTATGAAAATGCACTTTTTTCACTGGTGTTGAAAACCCAAAACTAATTTGACTATAATTTATGAATGACGGAAATTTAAGCGATAACAATACATCGGAGTGACCTCAAGGTCATCCTCTGTAAAAATATACTGTTATGGACATCTGAAAACATGGGATTAAACTCATCTACTCTAAATTCAGAGATATAATCAAACATGTGAGGAGATACAATTAAATAATCTACTACGCTGGAGTCTTTACATGTAGTATGACCTATAAATTTGTCTGAGAAAATACGACCATTACATATAAAAATTCCACATCTTTTACATAGTTCTAAAAGAAGAGTACCATATTTATTCACTCTACCTTGATCATAACTGTATCTTTGTAGAGGAATATTTTTACTTTCTAACAACAGATAAGAAAAAATATCTTTATTTATAACATCGTCTTCTACCTGTAAAATTTCTAGTAAACTTTCATCAGGTATAACATGATCACTATCAATAGAGGTTCTAGAATTAAAATCACCAATCAGTGGTACTTCTTTTGAAGTATTTGAAAATCGAATAAGTTCATCTTCAATCTCTGAAAAAGATTCATCAGATGAATATCTGGAGAATTCTGGAGGTATATAAACACACCCAAGTAAGATATCTTTACCCGTATCAAAATTTCCATGTAAAATTTCTACCCACTGAACGAACTCAGATTCTGAGTTAATAAATTTAAGAATATGTGACAGTTTCTTTTTATAAATGATAATAATACCTCCTGATTTCTTTTTGAATTTTTGTCTATTCTTAGTAAATAGAGTATAATCTTTTGGTAATTTAATTTCGTCATAATCATCAGTTTTTGTTTCTACAAACACCAGAATATCATGTTTTTTAATAAAATTATCAAAGTCAGGGTTCAACAATTTTGATTTTAAACCACAAACATTAAGGTAAGCGATATTGAGTTTATTCACATTGTTATTTAACGATCTACGACTGTCTGATGCGTTATCCTAACGGTGTCCCGTCTGATTACTGTGTATTGGGTTGCGAGGCTCTTCACGGGCTGGTTCAAACGGTTGACCGTCTACAAAAATCTGATCATACACTAATGATGCCCGGATATTACGCCTATGGAGTTCCTTTAGCTTTGGTAACAGTTTTTGACGACGGTTGCTAATCTCAGTGGGATATTGCTGGTTAACTGTAAATTTTGGTTTTAGTTTAAGTTTCTGCGGAACGACTTTTTTCACTCTTTCATGGTCTTTATAGTGAGTAAATCGAGCAATAATATTACGCGGTTTTCCGTCCCGTCGTGGTCGTAATCTATGGACGTTTTGGAAATCTATTTCATCCGCTTCAGGAATATCAAGTTCTGTTTTAATAAAGTTCTTGAGTACAGTTTCAGTATTTTCCTCCTCATCAGTTTGTACTATACCGCCGAATATAAGGTTGTATTTCATCGAGTGACTTTGTAGTTTTAAATACTCCTCTTTCAGTTGATTTTTTTCTGTATCAATGTCTCGGGTGTAATTTTCTACCAAATTCATTCTGTCGGCAATTTCAAAATGGTGCTTTTCTTCATTTTCCAAAATTTGTGCATGTTCATTTTGAGTTTTCTTTACAGAGTCGATTTCTTGGTGTAAGTTTGAAATTTTCGTATCAATGTTGTTGAATCTTTCATCAAGTTTTTTGTCCAGTTTAAAGAGTTTATCACCCACTTCAAAGTCTATTCGTTCTAATCTTTGGTTCATTATGTTAATTGTTGAGAACAACATTTCCATGGTTATATTTGAACGAACCCCATCAGTTTGTGATAATGGAAATGATGGGAATGATGGTAATGGTGGAGGTTGATAGCCGGGGTAAGAAGTTGGACCAGCATTAGGAGAACAACGAGATGACTGTTGTATCTGTGGGTTCGGGCATTCAAAGGTCTGGTTCATATGATTCGTAGGATTGTGATAATTTTGTTGAAATGTTCCCGATATTGGCGTTGTGTGAGAGTTCATTGGTGTACTTGGATTCAGAAACAAGCAATTTGCTTTTACAAATATGTCTCCCTTTACAGACATAATACACTTATTGAACAATACATAAATATAAATACTGGCATGCTCTGTAATAAATATATGAATATGAAAAAGGTGAAAAAGGAAGAAAAAAAAATTCATGAGAAAAATAAAATAAAAATAATAATAAATAAACGTGAATAATTGTAATTTATACAGTGTGAAATGCTTGGGTTCCTATTGAGTGATGAGGCATTAACATCAAGGGTTAAAACGTTTACTTTTAATAATATATTTTTGCACCAAACTGAATAAAATACTATTTTGCTCATCTGAGAGTACCGTTGATCCAAAAAGCAAAGTTTTTGTGTTTACTTGGACAGGAAGAACTGAAATAGAATCTAATAGTTCATGTCTTAAATTAATGTATATAGGACAAGATAACAGAAAGTGAGTATTTGTTTCTACATCACCACAACGACAATTTGGAGAGTCTACTAAATTACGAACGAAAAGGTGAGAATTCAAAGAACTTGAATCCATTCTTAAGCGAGCATGAAGAATTTGACCAAAACGATGTCCTATATAATAATACGTTGGGACCTTACTATTTTGGGTACTAATTTGTTTTTTGAATAATGATAGAGATTCACATTTTCTTATGTTTAAGTTAAGAGTGTTCCATAGTTTTGTTGTTGCAGGGATGAAATATTCAAAATATAAACGGGTCCGTGTGTTGACTTGGGTAATATTATTTCTTTGTCTTGTATTATGATCATGCCTACTTCCTACTGAATCAGGCAATAAGTCTCTTAAGTACTCTGGAGTTTTATTATTCAAAATTTTGTGATAATGAATTAGTCTATGATTGCGTCGTCTTTCAGATAATTTTTCCCATCGAGTTTCAATATATAAATTGTTTATACTGGTAAGTTTAGTACCTCCCGTGACGATACGCGCTGCGTCAAGCTGAATATTTTCAAGTTTAGCAATCAAATTCTGATTTTGGGAGTCCCAAAGGACATCGGCATATTCGAGAATTGGGCGAAGAAATGATATGTAAACTTTTTCAAGTGAAAATCTTTCAAGAACATTTTTCATTTTTCTCATTATATTTATTCTTTTGTAAGATTTAGAAACTATATATTCAATATGGTCGTTCCAGGATCCGTTGTTAGAAAAAAAACCCACCTAGATGTTTGTGTTTGCTAACTGTTTGTAGCTCTTGGGTATTCATATTTAATGGAGGATGAAAGGGTTTATTTACTTTTTTTGAAATTATCATACTTTTAGTTTTTTGGGCATTAAAATTCACAAGCCATTTTTTTGACCAATTATAAATCTTATCTAGATCGTCATTTAAAATTGTGACTGTTTCTGTTGGATTGTCAACCATAATATATAATGAAGTGTCATCTGCGAATAGCTTAATTTGAGCTTGAATGTCTTCTACAATATCATTTATAAATATCAAAAAAAGGAGAGGGCCTAGAATGGACCCTTGTGGGACGCCTGCATTAACAGGTAACCATTCGGAACATGAACCGTTAATAACCACCCGCTGGACTCTGTTTGTAAGATAATTTTCAAACCACCTTAGTAAAGAACCTGATATACCCGCTTGTTGAAGTTTAAATAGCAGACCCTTATGCCAGACTCGATCAAACGCTTTACTTATATCACAGAATAATACCCGTATTTCTTTACCGCTATCTAAAGCCTTCCCAAAATCATTTGAAATGTTAATTAATTGATTAACCGCTGAATCCCCCCGTGTAAAGCCTGATTGATTTTTCGTTAAAATATTATTACGCATAAGGTGATTGTAAACATGTCTATATACACATCGTTCCATACACTTTGACATTACACTCAACAAGGAAATAGGTCTATAGTTTTTAACGTCATTCGGTTTACTATTTTTATAAACTGGGGTAACATTTGCTCTTTTCCATTGATCTGGAAAAGTAGACGTACTTAACGATAAGTTAAATAGCTTACATAGTGGATACATCAAAACAGAAGATGCTTCTTTTAACAATTTGGGACTTATTAGGTCTGGGCCAGAAGCTTTTGTGGGATTAACAATTTTCAATATATCTTCAACTTCAGTAACAGAAAGTTCTATATAACCAATGTCATCACTAATAGTTTTAAGTTCTTCAGGTAACATAGCACTTGAATCATCAATATTTGACTGGGAAGAAAAAAATCGATTAAATTCATTTGCCTTTTCGATTTCATCAAATATTAAGTTGTTATTAACCATTAATGGAGGTACACTTGCGTCGTTTGCTTTTAATCCGGATATTTGTTTAACCGTTTTCCACCAGTTAGTAGTGGACGGGCTACTGTTCATGATTTTTTTAATTAAATTGTTGTTATAATCATCCTTTGATTTTCTTATTAAACTGGTAACTTCATTTCGTATTTTCTTAAATTTTGACCAATCCGATGGTTTATTATATTTTTTAACCTTTCTGTGGATTCGTTTTTTTTTCCTTATCTTTTTTTTAACATCATTTGTTAGCCATGGAGGTTCATTTTTACGAACAGTTATTATTTTATTTGGAATACATTTTTCAGCAGCTTCTATGATAGTTTTTGTTATTTCGGTTGTAAATTGTTCAACGTTATTTAAGTTAATTACGGAATCCCAATTTTTTTCAGATAAAATGTTACGATATCTGTCATAGTCTCCTCGATCATATAGCCAAATTTTCCGCTTAAAAGTTTTTTGACGACATTTTGGAAAGTTCAAAAGACTAATTATAGGGCAGTGAAAGCGTATTTGGTCTAATAAAGGTGGCCCGACTCCACAGAAGTTATTATGTGAGCATCGTTTGTTATAAAAAGGTCTAACAATGATGACGACGATTCAGTAAAATGAGTAGGTTCATCTATCAATTGAGTAAGACTAAATTGGCTTACAAAGGTGTAATTTTTGAATTAACAGGGGCTAGTTGGTTATCGTTAAAATCGCCTGTGGCCATTATGTAATTAATATTATAGTATTATCATTAGACGCCATATCAAGAGAATATTCAATTTTTTTCCCAGATATCTGGTCCGAGCAAAGCCTTTTTATCTTTAAATTTAATTTCTAACCATATTGCTTCCAAGCTTTCGCTTTCGAGCATGTATATCATTTTTTACATACACAATTATCCCCCCTCCAACCTTGTGTGGACCTCTGTCGCGACGGAAGGGGTGCTGGTAATTTAGGATTTCAATTGATTCGTCTGTATGATTATTGTTTAACCAGGTTTCACTAAACGCTAAAATGTCGAAATCAGAATATTCAGCTTGAATCAGATCTATTTTCGGGGCTAGACTTTGTACGTTTAAGTGAAGAATTGAGACTGATTTTGAAAAAAGTTCACCGAAATCCGACATGTCAGTTGAGTTAATTGAACTTTGAGAAGAATCGATATCGTCACTGGGACCTGGATTTACCTCTATTCCTGCTAAGATTAGCAAAATTTGAATAACAAATAGTAAAAATAAAATAATAAATAGTCTAAGATTAACATTTACACTTGTTATTTTTTGTACATTTGAGTCTACATGTTTCATCTCTAAAGGTTTAAGGCACACGCCTAGTTGATGCGTCAACGTGAAGATTAAAATTGATAACACCAGTGCCTGCGAGACACTTTTACAAGCGAGAAATAAGTTGATACAGATAAAATCAATATAATTTAGTCTATGTTTGATGTTTTTGCCTGGTGAGTATTGGCCAACTCTCATACGATATAACTCGATTCCTACCCCCATGAGTTATGTTACATCTGGCTGAAATTGGTCAAACTGAGAGCGGCCGTATACAAAGATAAATAACCCATAGCATTTTATCTGTTCTGTGAAAAAAGTGTAAGTAAAAAATATGAAAAAAATTGTGAGAACAAAAATTGGATAACAGTATGTTGTATGCATGAAGCATAAGTAAAAGTATGCACATGTACATGGATGTAACAAGTAGTTTGGAGGATTGGTTTGGAGGATTGATTATACACATGACATTGTATAAATGATTGGTGAATGATACAACTTTATATATACGTAGTAAGGCAGCAACCATTTGATTTTCTGGGGGGGGGCTATGGTTTTTTTTGGAAAAAAAAGTTTGTTTCCAGTTTTTGGAGAAAAAAATAATTTGTTTTTCATTCTGAGAAAAAAAAATTGTTTGTTTCACCCTCAGCTGCCACTATATGTAATGCTAAAATTGAAAGAAAAAAATTGTTTTTGACTTGTCGCGAAAAAAATAGATTGTTTTTCGCCGCAGGCGGAAAAAAAATTTGTACAGAAAAAAAAACCATAGCCCCCCCAGACGAATGTATGAATGGAGGTGTTGATTTTTTCGCTCCTAAGATAAGTCATCTTATTTGATGAATAATGAAATGGATAATTTTGGAAATTAGAACTTTCAAGTGTTTGATTAATATATTGGGACCTTTCGCCCGTTATTAATATGGTAAAGACGCTGATTCTTTTGGTAAATTATTTATTTTTTGAAATCCAGTATCAACAATAAGTAGAATCCCGAGAGACATTGTTATTTATTTGTTTATCACCTGTACCCTGGGGTGTATTGTATTCCAAGTGAACAGTAATTAGAACTACGATTCATTTTTGAGGCTCTATACGAGTGGGTTAAAATATGGAGTCAAGCCAAACGGACACATCTACAGTATTAACGGAAAGTAGGGATGTTCTTTACGGAGATCCTAGCCAGGACATAACATTACAAAACGTCTATCAACTGCTAATAAACATGAATGGCAGACTTACTTCCATTGAAACGGGAATGACACAAGTCACCCAAATGAACAGAACATTAACAACCTTAGCTAAAAATTTTAGCGAGTTAAAAACAAAAGTTCAAAAAATAAATGTAAGGTGCGAAAAAAGTGAGTCCGAAATATCACAAATTAAAACACAACATGGAAATCTAGATAAACAAGTAAAGAATTTACATGTTAACAATAAAGAAGTGAATAATAATTTACAGAGTATAAGTGATTTTATGGACGACTTTAAAGTAAAACATGACAACAATGTAAAAGATGTAAAACAAATAAGATCTTCTGTTAGTAGAGTAGCTAACGACTTAGACGACCGAACAACCGAATTGAGGTCAGAAATTAAATCAGCTTTAAGTGGTGCGCGAGAGGAACATGAAGAACTTCGCAACAAAGTAATCGATTTACAATGCAGATCGATGAAAAATAACTTGGTATTCACAGGAATACAAGAGACGGAGCACGAAAATACAGAGCAAGTAGTGAAAGACTTTATACGCAAGGAATTGCATATTTCAGATTGGATAGAACTGGGAAATGTTCATCGCTTCGGCAGTGGAGCTCGCGCAGGAAAAAGAGGCCGCCCGTGACCAATCGTAGCCAGATTTATCTTCTATAAAGATCTTGCAAGGGTACTATCTAACACCTACCGCCTGAAAGGTAAACCGTTTGGAGTCAACCAACAATTCCCGGACGAAATTGAGCAGGCTAGAAAGAGTCTTTACCCGCTCATGAAGAAAAAACGAGCTGAAGGTTGCCAGGTCAAGTTAGTGAGGGACATCTTGTATGTCGATGGGGAAATATATAATGAAGAACGCAATGTTGAAGACGATATAGCTACGAACACACAGACTCACACAAAAATGTCGCATACTCCAGATAAAAACCCTGTACAAAAACGCAAACGTACAACGACGCCAAAACACTATTAGCAACCCCATAGAGAGTCAGTTGTTGCGGATGCTTTTCTGAAAGACATTAAAATGTTAAACCTTAACTGTTGCGGTTTAGTGAGAAAATCGCAGTATCCTGAATTTATCAAATTGATAAGTGACCATGATATTATATGTTTGACTGAAACAAAAACTGATAATTTTGATAATATTAACATACCAGAATATACTTTTAAATTTAAAAATCGAAAGTCACACTCTAGAGTAAAATCAGGTGGCATAGCTTTTGGGTATAAAAATGAAATTTCTAAATATATTCATATCATTGAAACTAAGAGTAGCCTAGTGCTATGGGCTAAGATATCTGCAGATTTCCTACAGACTGATGAAGACTTGGTGATTGGGAATGTGTACATTCCTCCTGAAAATTCGCTGTACAAAATAACCGATGCATTAAACGAACTTGAGCAAGAGTTGTTGAAACTTTCTGTTAACTTTAAATATATTATGCTTGTCGGAGATTTTAATAGCAGAACTGCTTCTGATATAGATTTTTCAAATATTGTAAATAGCAAACATGATATAGTTAGTGATTCAGATTTATGCTATGATTACTCAAATACTTTACAAGAGTTAAATATGCTAAGTATTAGAAAAAGTAAAGATATATCGAAAAATACTTATGGAAACGCTTTACTTGATATTTGTAAAAATAATAATTTGTTTATATTGAATGGTAGAGTGAATGGTGATAAAGAGGGAATATTTACATGTAGAAGTTCTAGTGTTGTTGATTATTTTATTTGCTCATTTGAATTATTAGATCATGTTGTAAATATGCATGTAGATACGTTTTCGTCTCTTTACTCAGATGTACATTGTCCATTGACACTTTTGTTAAAATTTAAAATTGAGCAAAATACTGATGTAACTGAAGCTGAAAACAATGATGTAACAAGTGGTAGTGAAAATATTAAGTTAAAAAATGGGATAATGAAAAAAAACAAGATTTCATTGAGAACATTGATGGAAATAAGATTGCAGAATTAGAAAATGAATTAGTGTTTTTGCATTCAAGTGTTTTGTCGCAAAATTCTGTAAATAAATTGTCCGAACATATAAATGAAATACTTTTGGAATCAGCAGAAAAGGTACTAGGTACCATTACTTATAACACGAAGGTTAAAAAGATCACAAAGGAAAGCAAACCATGGTTTGACAAAAAATGCTGGGAGCAAAGAAAGTGCTCACGAATTGCAAAACGGCGATATAAAAACAACAAAACAACAGATAATCAAGTTCAAATGAAAGATGCAGAGAGAAAGTATAAAAAGCAGATGGATTGTTCTATACAAGAGTATAGAAAGACTTTTAGAAAAAAGATGCAAAATTTAAAAAACAGTAACTCTAAAGAGTTCTGGAAAATTTTAAATGAAAAAAGAGAAAAACGTAGTCAAAAAATTTCCATCGATGTTCTCTTTGATTTCTTTAAAGACTTGAATTCGTCGGATTCAGTCGACGATATCCCTGTTTCGCAAGTACCAAACCAGTTCAATGAAACTCTTAATAGTATCATAACAGAAAAAGAAATATTTAACTGTATTAAAGATTTAAAAAATGGAAAGGCTTGTGGAGATGACAAAATTATTAACGAATATATTAAAAGCACATGCCATATTTTTATGCCTATTTATGTTCAATTTTTTAATATTGTTTTCGATTCCGGTAAAATTCCAGAAGCATGGTTAGTTGGTAACATTATTCCTTTTTATAAAAATAAAGGTGATACAAAAAAAACAGAAAATTATAGACCTATCACAATTCTTAGCTGCATGGGAAAGCTATTTACCTCAGTTCTAAATTCAAGACTATCCACTTTTTTTGGAAAATTACTTATTGTTAAATGAAAATCAATCAGGATTTAGAAAAGGCTATTCAACCATAGATAGTATTTTTGTCCTACATATTCTTTTTGAACTATTGAAGATGCGAAAGAAAAAACTTTTTTTGTGCTTTTATAGACTTTGCAAAAGCCTTTGACACAGTTTGGCGATCTGGTTTATGGCAAAAACTTCTGGAGAATTTTATCAGTGGAAAAATGTATGATACCATTGTAAATATGTATAGTAATATTAAATCTAGAATTTTTGATGGTAGTGTATTTTCAGAGTATTTTCCTTGTAATGTCGGTGTACGTCAAGGTGAAAGCCTCTCACCTTTATTATTTTCTTTGTATATTAATGATCTTGAACATTTTTTAAAAGAACAAGATGTAGAAGGGTTAAAAACAGTATCCGATGATATAGAAATTGAGCTAGACTACTATTTAAAATTGTTTCTGATTCTGTATGCAGATGACACAGCTCTTTTGGCAGAGTCAAAAAATGACTTACAAAAGCAGCTTGACTCTTTGTATAACTATTGTGAACTTTGGAAATTGAAGGTTAATGTAAATAAAAGCAAAATTGTAGTTTTTTCAAAAGGTAGACCATTATCAAATTTAGAATTTAAATATAATAATACTGTTTTAGAAATTGTAAATTAATGAGTTTACGTACCTTGGTGTTATTTTTTCTAGAACAGGAAGTTTTTCTAAGACAAATAAGGCACAAACAGAAAAAGCCACACACGCTATGTACGATGTTATCCGAAAAGGTCGAAAACATAATTTATCTATAGAATGCCAACTCGATCTTTTCGATAAAATTGTCAAGCCTATTTTATTGTATGGAAGTGAAGTTTGGGGAGTCGGCAATAATTCTGTTATTGAAAGGGTCCACCTTAAATTCTGTAAAATTTTGTTAAGTGTAAAGAAGTCAACGCCAGATTTCATGATTTATGGAGAACTTGGAAGATATCCTTTGGAAATTGATATCAAATTGCGGATTTTAAATTACTGGTCGAAACTTATGTGTGGAAAGCAAGAAAAACTTCCTGTTATTTTGTATAAATATGCATATAAAAAGTATGGGATGAACATTCCATGGCTTAATAATATAAAATCTATTCTAGATAGTTGTGGACTGTCATATGTTTGGAATGCACAGTACTTTGTTAGTAATACATGGTTATATCATAAGGTTAAAGTTAGTGTTGTAGACCAATTCAAACAAAATTGGCATTCTATCTTATTAGAATCGCCAAAAGCTATTAATTATCGTCTATTCAAAGATAATGCTGAAAGAGAAAACTATTTTAAGATCCTAGATGATAAAAATATTATTACTTTTTGTAGATTCAGGATACTCAGTCATATAGTGGAAGATATTAGCAAGCAAAATCGAGGGAATTGTGCAAATGATGATACAAGCATGAAAATTACCACAAAGCATCATTATCATATACTTTTAAAGAAATAACTGCTGGCCATTCAAAAAATATTTTTTTCAAGATGGCCACGGCCATTTTCTAAAATGGCTGTTTTCTTCAGTTTGAAAATACTGATTTTCTGGAAAACTTTTCTTTGAACTTCTTTTATTAAAAACCAATTATCAGGTTTGGCGGCTACCTTCCTTACATTACATTTTTGTTTAAAAAGAATATTTGATATATCCAGTATTTGCGCATGCGCGCAAATGTTACAATGTTACAAAATTCTTTGAAAATCATTTGAACTATTTACTATATATTTAGTGTTTTTGGATTTCTAATGATATTACGAATTGGTTTAATAACATTTTTCAAGGTTATGATACACCTGTGTTAAACACTTTTGTGCATGTGCAAACTATTAATAGACACCAAGAGCGATTTGTATGCACTACCAGGCAATTCTCAGGTATTTGATGGATAAGGCGAAAATGTTGTGAATCTCCGAGAAACATCAATTGAAACTGCTAATCAGCCACTTTTGGAAATGCCTAAGCAAATTCACTGGGAATGGCTGAATTTTACAGAAAAGATAAGTTTATCGTCATGTTTGGTGGATTGCACATTCAAATGCCTTGTTATGAAACTTTGGGTGATAAATTGCGTGATAGGGGATGGACATGTTGTCTTACTGAAGCAAATATTGCAACACAAAGAACGGCAGATTCTTTTTATGTATGTTCAAATGTACCTAGGACTAGACAGGCGCATCAGACAACTGCATGTATTTTTCTTGAACTGTTAATTTCGGATTATGAAAGCTAAACTCAGAATATATAATTATGTCATGACTCTGTGACGTTCAATGATGTAAAAGACTGGTGTATAGAGTCATCTCGACCACAGTTTCATTCCTGGCGTTCAATTATAAATTTAGAACTCATTCTGAGTTTGGTATTATGCTCATTTCATGAGTGACATTTCGTACTTTACAAACAGTCCATATAAAGCATGATAGCGTATTGTTTTAGGTGTTGATCGTGTAAATTATACTCGATCGTTACCGACCCATCTCCAAGATATGACTTCACTTCCCGAACATCACCCACAGATGGCAATGAAATTTGAAAATGATAATTTCACTTTACGTAAGACTAGCAAATTTCAACACAATTGATCAGGCACAAAAACAGAATAATGCAATTGTGAAGGGCGATGTTGGTGCCATAGGATTAACCGAAGATCCCATTAGACAAATGGATGGTAGCTAGACCAGGAGTCAGTATACCAGAAGAATTATTTTAAAAATTATTGTGGTTTGGGTCATTCTTAAACAGATGAACGACCTTATGAAGACTCTACGAAAACACAAAAAGATGTCTTTAAACAACTTTAAAGGTTTTGTAAAGTGATGAACGAGTTTGGAAATTCATTTCTTGAAGAGTAGTCAGATTTGGAAAAAATATACTCCATTTAGGAAATTGTTGAACAGGTAAGATATGTGAATAAACTCCAAGATATTGGTCCAAACAATACGAAGATCTTTAGAAGCAAATGCAAAACGAAGGAGAACCTGCTTTTTATAACCAAATAAAAAATAACAACTTCTTATTTTGGCCGCAAAATGAAACTGGAAACGTCTTTGTCAAAAAAAGAGCTAGAGAACCTTAAAAGTGATTGCGATATCTTTTCTAGACTTTTCATTTCTTGTCACAGTAGACAGTTTTACTTGGAATGTTTTTTTTTATCCATTAAAACCAAACTTCTCCGTTTTTATCTCAGGATGTTTCTTGAAATAGTGGTATTAAATCGCTGCAAATGGGTTTACTTGAAACATTCTGCGATTTTTTTTATCCAAATTCGGACGCATTTGTCGTTGGTGGGGCAACAATTGTTAATTCCAGGTCACAAAGTTGGGTAACAATATTTGATGGTTATGGAAATGAAGTCATACTGCCTTACATAAAATCTTGCATCGATAAGTATAAAAGAGTAGACATTGTATTTGATGTTTACTCAATGAATAATTTAAAGGCTGTGACAAGACAAAGGCAAGGTTTTTGTGCCAGATGGAAAGGTATTGGTTCTGGTTGAACACCAAGGGTTTGGAGTAGTTTTCTCTGTGAAGATGACAACGAAACAAAATTGTTCAAGTTTCTTGCTGACAAAATTGCTTCTTATTAAAGAGACTAAAAATGTGTATGTTACTCATGGTGAAAATATTTATTTTGCAATTTCAATAAGGATATCATACATATCAAATGCGTTTGGTCCTTGTGTAGCTGCTCTTCCTTTCGTCCATGCATTCAGTGGATGTGACACTTTGTAGAATTGTCGTGGGAAAGGGAAGAGGTCAGCTTGGCTAACAATGGGAGATTTATCAGATATAAAGGATGTTTTTTTTTTGGCTTAAGTATAAAGCGAGGCACGATGTGATTGGTTTGCCAGGAAGCAGCGGCATTGTGATGCAATTCCGCCTACAAGAGGTTCTTTTCCAGAGCATATCAAAAGAGAAGTAAATCAAGGAGGAGTTGTTTGGGCTCAGCCTGATTCATGTATTCGACAGGTACATGTACCAAGTCATGAACACTGGGGTTGGATGAAAGAAAGAATCAATGACAGTTGGAAATCGAAATGGACTTCTGGACTACCATTGCATCCTCGTGTCAGGAACATTTGAAATGCGGAGGCAAAAATCCAGCTGTGTTGGTAACTGTAAATGCTACCGTTCTGGATTTCCTTGTACGGGTTGTTGTATAGGCAACTGTCAGATAATTATAAGATAAACAACCTGTCTTTCTAACCAAACTAGGCATTTAAACTTAAAAGAGTTTTATCACTTTTTAAGTTGATGGAAATTATAAAAATATTTTCTACGTGTTTGCCTCCATTTTGCAACCGAAAATCACTATTTTCCTTCATTTATGTGTTATTTTGTCGTACTTAGGAACTGTTTTAAATGTTTTATCATAACTTACATTGGATTATACCTATAACACATCTTTCAAGGATTTACATCCCTTGAGAAGTTGCTTGAAAGTATAAATTTTTTTGACTTTTTTGCACGCATTTTGAAACCGGAAGTCACCTTTAGTTTCATTAATGTATTGTCTAGTCGTAATTTAGGAACTGTCATTTACTTTTTATCAAATTTAACATTGGATTTTACATATAACACACCTTTCAAAGGATTAACGAATTATTTCCAATTTGTAATGACGCCATTTCCAAAATGTGTGGTGGCCATCTTGAAAAATTGATTTTTTTTTCTGGCCAGCAGCGGATTTTTTATACGTATTATTTAGTCAACCTTTATACCAAATTTCATGCTTGTATCACGATTTGCACAATTATGTCCATAATATCTCCCACTAATAAACTTCCTATTGAAACTGGAAGGTGGAAAAATGTACCTAGAGAAAATCGAAATTGCAAACTATGTAATTCAGGAGATATTGGGGATGAATTCCACTATATTTTTAAATGTTCGAAATTTAATCATGATAGAGAAAAGTTTTTGAAACCATATTATCTAAATAGACCAAACATATTGAAATTTCATGATTTGATGAATACTAGAAACATCAGTATGTTGAATCATTTGTGCAAATTTATCAGACTGATTAATAAACAGCTGGACTCTTAGGGGAAACATTGTTTAATAACTTTTTTATATAATATTGTATACATGCATAATGCGTTTTTTTTTTATATTACATGTAGCTGGAAATATTTTTCCAGTTGTAGATCATACATTTGTATTAATTCTGACTATATGTTATATTATTAATTGTATATATCTCTGTACCATGGATTTTGGTTTATGAGAATAAAGATATATATAGAAAATCAAATGGTTGCTGCCTAAATCAGTACAACTGTTAATACCAGCCGTGTCAAGTCATCTCGATTTTGTTTTGATTACCTAATTGATTATTTGATCGCTGATCACATGAAACGTCATGTATGTTTTAATCTGCTGGTCGTACAGTTTGCTGCATGTAGCTACAGTTTGAAGAAATACAACAACATATATGTGTTTGGTGCCGCTTAAATTATGTAAGCCTTTACAAAGCATTAAAGAAAGATTGAGTATGATTTATTTAAGAAATAATTCATGGGGGCTTGAATATATCGTGATTTTACCACGGGTTGGCCCTTTATGACAAATATTTTACCCCTAATTTGTTTTTGACCCTGAGAAAAAAAAATTGTTTGTTTCACCCTCAGCTGCCACTATATGTAATGCTAAAATTGAAAGAAAATAATTGTTTTCGACTTGTCGCCAAAAAAAATAGATTGTCTTTCGCCAAAGGCGAAAAAAAAAGTTTGTCAAGAAAAAAAACCCATAGCCCCACCAGAAAATCAAATGGTTGCTGCCTAAATAGAGAGTTTTTTGTCATGTTGGAAGACGTCAAAGTTAAATTTATA
>JAHUZM010000724.1:0-20299 GCA_019925275.1 Mytilus edulis
TGATCATGATCCTATTACTAATAATAAGAGAGAAATTAACATTACAATTTTTTTATTTTTTTTCAAGTAGTCACAGAACCATGAAAATTGGGTCAAGAACATTGGCCATGTGACAGACAGAAACTTTGTAACATAAGGCATCTATATACAAATTATGCAGCATCCAGGTCTTCCACCTTCTTAATAAATATAAAGCTTTTAAGAAGTAAGCTAACACTGCTGCCGCCAGATCTGTATTCCTATGTTGAGCTTTCTGTGATTAAAATCACACTTGTTTAGAAAATTTCATAAAAAGAATGCACACAATGAAATGTTTCACCTGCTTTAATGAACATTGATGTTAAGTTGAAAGTTTGGAAGATAAAGATTTTACTACAAGTACCTCATAAACTTCACATTTTCAAAGATCCATGAAATGATGTTGAGGTCAGGTGAAACCTGTCAAACAGACATGCAGATGTTACAAGGAACTCATATAATAAATATAGTTTTCCTTTTTACTGATTAGTGAGAAATTCACATAACATAAAAACTAATTTTCAAGAAGTTGATACATAATGAAAAAGCAAGTTTTTCCACCAATCCACAAAAATTAGTACCTTGAAAATAAATGAATCCACAGTAAATATATATGTATTCAAATTTTCCTGAAATCGCATTAATTTATCTTACATTTTGTCCATTTTTCAAACAATAGACAACTTTCGAGTTAGTTGCATTTCTGTCGAAAACTCTGGTTTTAGTGAACATCACTCAAGCGTTTAGGGGCATCGTCACTTCCCTTCCAATGTTGAGCGAGTGGTCGGAAAACTATAATAATATATTGCACTAATTATTCCCCGAATTTTAAAAATTCTCATAATTGACAATCAGCACTGCTGTCATTAGGGAATTGTAATTAAGTACTTACAAAACAAATATTATTTCTAGTTTTAATATCCTGCACAATGACGATCACTAAGACGCTTGATGAACGTTGATAGTGTAGGGATACAGGCGATCCCCTGTATCTGGCAAATGACATCATAAAGGCATGCATAATTGAGGAGTTTTTTAGGGTGACGGATGAACTCGAAAGTGGTCTATTGAAATAATACATGTACCTATATGCAATAATTTTTGAATTAACAGTACTTGATAGTCAATAAAATAAATACAAGTTTAAGTAAAATATTGTTTATTATGTAAACAGGAACAGTTATAAAAAAATTAATACAATTATGTAATGAAACAGTCAAAAAAAGATAGTTGATTATTTACATTGACCTGATTAAAAACATACACACGTTGATACAATAAAACAGATATTTTATATTATAAAAGAAACTGCAGAAAGACTTTTTGACAATGTCTCATTACAAAGTAGAACATCAATACAAAACAGTACAAAAAGGATAACTAAAGCTAATATTACATTTGAAAAAAAAGTCAATTGAGCAAACAATGCAATTTGTTCAGGGGAGATAACAAATAGTAAAATTGTTTTAAAGGAATGTTAAAGAAATATTTAATACATGTAGCAAGAAAACAAGTTCAGTGACTATTTTTATTTTAATTTTCTTACAGCATATTATAAAACCAATCTTCTCATTATTCATTTCAAAATTCTATTTCACAATCATTTTTTTAATCACAAAAAAAAACAGTTAATCTACACAAAATAGCTGCAAATTAGCACATTAAGTCTTTGATCCATACTTTTTATTATACTTTTGAAATATAATGGTTAAATCTACATTTTGGTAAAATATAAAAAAAAGTCTATTTGCGGTGATCCACCTTAACCTCTGGTGAAAGATTGTTTGGGTTAAAATTTCATTTAGTTGTTTATATATATAATGTTTAAAAGTCACAACAATTGGTATCATAGTTTATATAAACATAATTTAATTAATTGTATAGTTAAAGAAATACATCTCTTCAAAAGAAGAATCAGCTGTATAGGAAATTGGATAATTGTTAATCAGTGACTTAGCTTCTATCTCAACACTTGGGAACTGGTGTTTATTTTTTCTGGCTGAAAATAGACAAAAAGATGTTAACAAAATGTGAATTCTTTAAAATCAAATTTACAAATTTACAAACTATATCTATCAATATTTCTTTGTATTTATTTTCAACTTATCAACCTTTATTAGTTTTAATATGTTGCATGAAGACTTCTATTCTTGTGTCAAAATTATGGCCCCATTAATTAATACAACTTTTTTGTTTGCTTGTAGATATTTTCAAAACGCTTATCATACATTTCTATGGACTCTGTTCTGTGTTCGATAGTGGTATCATTTGAAATCGTAACACATTTTTTTATTTCATAAAAGTTTTTGTAGCTGTATTTTTTATGTTAAAAATTGTAGTAAATGCTCAATAATTATGGTTTTAAGTAATCATAATAATCATATCCCTTGTTCCAACTGTGCATTCTCAATCAACATACAAATCAATAAATACCTTCACTGATGAAAAAGTTGGCAAAATGTTGTGAGACCCTTATAGACTGAAAGTCATGTACTAATCCAGTGTATCTACTGTTCCATAAAAAGTTACTTTTCTCTGGATGCCATTGTATACCATAAACAGGATATGTATGTGCTGAAATACAAGAAAAATTGGCAGAAATAAGACTGACACAAAGACTGTGAATAATATATGACCGAATTCTTCTAACTAGCAGTATAAACCTAAATAGCGAACATCAGGTGGAGGTTTATACATCTGAGGGCTGATGATTATTGTGGATTGAAGGTTTATACATCCGAGGGCTGATGATTGTTGTGGTTTGAAGGTTAATACATCTGAGGGCTGATGATTGTTGTGGTTTGAAGGTTTATACATCTGAGGGCTGATGATTGTTGTGGTTTGAAGGTTTATACATCTGAGGGCTGATGATTATTGTGGTTTGAAGGTTTATACATCTGAGGGCTGATGATTGTTATGGTTTGAAGATTTATACATCTGAGGGCTGATGATTGTTGTGGTTTGAAGGTTTATACATCCGAGGGCTGATGATTGTTGTGGTTTGAAGGTTAATACATCTGAGGGCTGATGATTGTTGTGGTTTGAAGGTTTATACATCTGAGGGCTGATGATTGTTGTGGTTTGAAGGTTTATACATCTGAGGGCTGATGATTGTTGTGGTTTGAAGGTTTATATCTGAGGGCTGATGATTGTTATGGTTTGAAGGTTTATACATCTGAGGGCTGATGATTGTTGTGGTTTGAAGGTTTATACATCTGAGGGCTGATGATTGTTGTGGTTTGAAGGTTAATACATCTGAGGGCTGATGATTATTGTGGTTTGAAGGTTTATACATCTGAGGGCTGATGATTGTTGTGGTTTGAAGGGGTTATACATCTGAGGGCTGATGATTATTGTGGTTTGAAGGTTTATATATCTGAGGGCTGATGATTGTTGTGGTTTGAAGGTTTATACATCTGAGGGCTGATGATTATTGTGGTTTGAAGGTTTATACATCTGAGGGCTGCTGATTATTGTGGATTGAAGGTTTATACATCCGAGGGCTGATGATTGTTGTGGTTTGAAGGTTTATACATCTGAGGGCTGATGATTGTTGTGGTTTGAAGGTTTATACATCTGAGGGCTGATGATTGTTATGGTTTGAAGGTTTATACATCCGAGGGCTGATGATTGTTGTGGTTTGAATGTTTACACATCTGAGGGCCGATGATTGTTGTGGTTTGAAGGTTTATACATCTGAGGGCTGATGGTTGTTGTGGTTTGAAGGTTAATACATCTGAGGGCTGATGATTATTGTGGTTTGAAGGTTTATACATCCGAGGGCTGATGATTGTTGTGGTTTGAAGGTTAATACATCTGAGGGCTGATGATTGTTGTGGTTTGAAGGTTTATACATCTGAGGGCTGATGATTGTTATGGTTTGAAGGTTTCTACATCTGAGGGCTGATGATTGTTATGGTTTGAAGGTTTATACATCCGAGGGCTGATGATTTTTGTGGTTTGAAGGTTAATACATCTGAGGGCTGATGATTGTTATGGTTTGAAGGTTTATACATCTGAGGGCTGATGATTGTTGTGGTTTGAAGGTTAATACTGTAACGCCTCTGGTATAGCATTACGAAGTAATATTTAAATGTGTGTGTGTGTTTACTTGCTTAACACTAGAACCTTGGTAGCAGGCCTTTTATGAACTTTCACTGGTAATCGTGAAACATGCAATGGTAACTTGCAAACCTTGGTAGCTGGACTGAGTAATCTAAGACACTGGTTTCTTATTCATTTCAAGACAAAATATAACAAAAACAGTTATAAGTTTAGCAATGACTATTTAATCAGTCATAAATCAATATATATATGTTATAAATAAATATCCCAAAGCAAAAACGGTTCAGAGCCCCCCTTGGGTGTTAATCGTCGTGCGTAAACATGGGAAAACGGTTTTACTATTTATAGTATTATAGTAAATAATATAGGTCACTTGTCAGGTCGTAAATATTCTAAAAATCGGGGTTAACATTAACCTGGTAATGGTTCACAAGTGGTATAGGCTCTGGTAATAATGGTATATCTATAAAAATGGTCAAGGTAATGTGATCTAAGCTGTCCAGAATCGTCTGCTACAACCGTTTATATAGTCCGGAAGTCTGCGGACACAGAAAGTGTGTCCGTTACTATAACGATAAGTGTGTCCGTAAAATTAACGTAGCGATTGGTTGTAATTCTGAATATACAAAATACCGGGTTCTGGAAACTAGGTTAAATCTGTCCATTCCGATTGGTCCTTAAAACCGGAAGTTCCCACGGCAATAATATGGAACATGGCGCAAAAACAAATAGAAATACACAACTGTCGAGGGAAAAGGGGAGATATGGGCTTATCAAGAATAACCCTTTGTGGGAACGTACCCTGGTTACAATATAGACCCTTAACGTGATTGAATAAAACAGGTGAGCAAAAGGGACAAGCGATATACAGGTCAAACTAAAGCTGGGATCATGTCAAAGTACCCCCCTGGTCAAACAGTGAGAACGAACCCTGTCCTATCAATATTTCCCATAAACAATAATATAATACATACAATACAATACGGCCGCGATACCTGAAATATAAAGTGTTCATAGGCATAGTCCTTCCGTTCATAATATAACAGTGCAGCTCAGAGTAACGGAATACGAAAATGAAAGTGAAAGTAGAAATGAACTCTCTGAGCAACACAAGAAAAGAATGAATCATGATACATATAAACCTATCATCCTTAACTCCTACCCTTAGGCATAACACTACCCCCCACCCAGGGTTTAAAAAGGGTTCGTCCTCGAACTAAAAATAAGGGACCTACTTACCCAGTACTTACTTACTAATAAATCCTTAAATAAACCCTTATTCTTCTGTTGATGGTGTTGTTGGCTGGTCAGAGGTCCAAACTTCCTTCATTTCCAATATGGTGCCATCCGGTAAGTAACATCGCTCCTCCTTCATTATGGTTCTTACTCCAATTGGCACAAGTTGCCTCTTATACCTTGCCTTCTGAGATTTTCTACATAAATTTACTTTTTCCTGTAATGTAGTAGCCAAAAGGTGTGTTTTGTATTGAGATGGAGCACCAGCAAAGAATAGCCTCGGATCTAGACAGAGGTGTTCATGGTTGTCTAATTCTATGCTGATAGGTTTGACATTCCAAAGGTTGGTGGGTACAGAACAGTCAATTTCGGGTGTCAAAGAGCTGGTTGGAATCTCTTTTGGTCTTAAATTTAACTTATTTACTGGTTTCAATTTCATGGAGAGATCTAGAGGTTCATCTTGATGGCTGGTATTTGGTTCTTCTGGTGTAGTGGTTATTGGTTCTTCTGGTGTAGTGGTAATTGGTTCTTCTGGTGTAGTGGTAATTGGTTCTTCTGATATAGTGGTAATTGGTTCTTCTGGTGTAGTGGTAATTGCCCTGGTCATGGTCAAATCTAAAACTTGTTCTGTTGGTGACGGTTGTTTATGTATAATGGTGGCTGTAGAAACTAAAAGTGATGATTCAGGCTCAGTAGTGGTGGTTGTAGTAAATAAAGTTGATGGTTCAGGATGAGGTAAAATGATGGAAGGTTCCTGTGGTTCCAAATCAATATCTATAGAGAAGTTGTCTGGAGAGTTTACAGGTGATAGATCTTGTAAATATTTTGAGAATAACTGATCGGAAGGGATGATTACTTCTGATGGTGGCTCTTCATTGAGGAGTTGCCTCATAGGTGATGGAGTACGGGGCTCCACACCTAACAAGTCTGAAAAATCAGGCATACTAGCCTCCAGAAAGTCGGTCAGTTGCCTGGTTGTGTCAGTGTAAATGGAGTTGTCGTCAGGTGTGTATACATCCTCCCTCCTTGTCTCACACACATTGTTACTGGTTGTTATCAGGTTGGTGTATTTGTCATGGCATTTCTCGTGCTGCCTTACCCGGTAACCATCACATTTGGGTTGTGAATACGGGCACCAGCGACACTTTATAAATTCATTACCATGTGACCTCCTTCTGTGCCTTTGGAGGCTGTCCCTAACTGGGAATCTCTTTCCACAGTCGTCACACTGAAAAGGGTAAACAAACCCGGATCTCACGAAATCACTCATACTACAAAATATTAAATAAAATCCATTTTAAACACAATGGCCCACTAAGATTTTGGTATAAATATATTCACAGGTTTTTGCATATATATACATGTATATATATATAAATGCACACAAGAAAATAAATGTCTGGTTACTTTAACATGTTGCATTCCATGTTCATGTATACTACATGTATAAAGGTTCTAAGAAATCACTGGTAATGTGAATTAATAATAACAAGGTATAATCCTGTATACTATGCACATGTACAATACATATGCTTGAATAATAAATCTTTTTGTTTTGTAATTAACTTAAATGCACCAACTATATGTGGTATTAAGTTTCCTCTAGTCACTGGTTGCATGACTAAACGCACGCTTTGTATATATATAGCATACATATAACTTTTGGTATTCATAAATACATGTTTCAATCAAAATTAAAGGTTCTCACTTCATTAATAATCAGGTAATTGAACTATTACCAACAATAAATATAATAATTTATAACACATAGAATATCACTCAAAACACTGGTAACAATAAACATATCTATAATATAACAATATCAGTCATGGTCTGTCTGTTCTCTGTCTAGTTTATTCCTGACTTGAAATCTGGTATTTTGGGCTGGTTCCCCACTGGTTGATACCATCTTTTCATATTTCCTTGAAAAGGTTTAAGTCTGTTCACATGAACAACTTTAAATTTCACTTTTGGGCCTTCCTGAATTTTATACAAGACATCAGAAAGCACTTTAATAACAGTAAAGGGGCCGGACCACCGCATTTGAAATTTGGGTGAACGTCCTTTATATTTCCTGGGGTCATGTAGGAGTACTCCATCTCCTACTTTAAATGTGGGGAAAGTACAAGAGAGGTCATAACGCCTCTTTTGTCTCTCACTTGCACTGACAAGTCGGTCCCTTACTTCTTCATGGACCTTTTCTAATTTATATGACAACTTATCAACATAGTTGGTCACACTATATTTATTAAGGTTAATACCACAAGCCCCCCCATAAATTAAATCTACTGGCAGCTTAACTTCCCTGCCCATCATCATGAAACATGGTGTCTCTCCCAATGTTTCATGCACTGATGATCTATAGGCCATCATAAGGTACGGTAAATATTGATCCCAGTCCTTTTGGTGTTTAGGTACAAATTTACTAATCATATCCTCAATTGTACGATTCAATCTTTCCACTAATCCTGAACTTTGGGGGTGAAATGGACTATTCCTGGTCTTGTCAATATTTAACTTTTTACACATTTGTATAAACAAATCGGAAGTAAACTGAGAGCCCTGATCAGTGTGTATTTGTACGGGGAGACCATAACGGCATATAAATTCTTCTAGAAGCTTATCTGCTACAGTTTGAGCTTCTATATCTGGTACCCCATATGCTTCAGCATATCTTGTAAAATAATCCGTCACGACTATGACATATTTATTACCCTTATAGGTTCGGGTCACTGGACCTAAAATATCAAGCGATACTCTCTCCATAGGTTCCCCAACAATATAAGATTTCATCTGTCCCCTGGTATGATGGGAAGGTTGGTTCCTTTTCTGACATTCAGTGCAACGCTTACACCACCTTTCTACAAAACTGGTATACCCAGCCCAATAAAACCTATGCCTAATTCTGGCTATAGTTCGTTTAAATCCTAAATGCCCCCCTAACTGATCATTATGCAACAATAAAAGCACACGGTTTCTATCTGCACATGGTAATACATACTGTAAATTTATATTATTGGTGGTGGTATTTTCCCACTTTCTATATAAAATTCCCTCAACAACAGTTAGTCTTTCCCATTGACTCCAATAGGTTTTATGGTGTTGACTAAGATGGGAAATTTCCGGCCACTTTGGTTTTTCTGGTGACTTTTTCCAGGTCAAAATTTGACTAATAATAGGGTCATCTAATTGGGCTTGTTTGAATTCATCAGGGGTCTTATTATTAAACCAATTAGTAACAATAGGGGTTTCTTCAATTTCGTTCTCATCCAACATATTAATGGCCCTTATTGTTGGATTCTCAATTTGGTAGCTAACTTCTGTCACATCTCTGGTATCACAGTGTTTACAATCAACACATGGTCTCCTAGAAAGACCATCAGCATTTCCATGTTTTAAACCAGCACGGTGTTTTATAATAAAAGTATAGGTTCCTAAAATTTCTAGCCAGCGAGCTAGTTGACCTTCAGGGTTCTTGAAATTTTTGAGCCAGTTAAGAGCTCCGTGGTCAGTTCTCACAGTAAATTTGACCCATACAAATAATGGTGAAAATGTTTCACCGCTAAAACAATAGCCAATAATTCCCTTCTAGTTACACAATATTGTCGTTCAGTTTTAGATAGAGTACGACTAAAATATGCGATAACACACTCTTTGCCCTCATCATTGATTTGGGATAAAACTGCCCCCACCCCTGTGCCACTGGCATCGGTGTCTAAAATAAATTCCTTATCAATACAAGGATAGGTTAAAATCGGACTAGTTATAAGGGCCTCTTTCAAAATATTAAATGCAGTTTCACATTCAGCATTCCATTTAAAAATCACATTCTTTTCTGTAAGTCTATGTAAGGGTCGGGCTATTTTTGAAAAATCTTTAATGAATTTTCTATAATAGGAACAGGTGCCAAGAAAGCTTCTTACATCCTTAACATTGGCTGGTAAAGGCCATGACTGTACAGCTTCAATTTTAATTGGATCTGGTGAAATACCATCTGAATTCACAACATGTCCCAGAAATGAAACTTTCTTTTGAAAAATAAAACACTTTTTAGGGGCAATTTTCAATCCAGCCAACTGAATTCTATCAAAAACTTCTTGGAGCCTGGTAATGTGCTCCTCAAATGACTTCGAAAACACAATGATGTCATCTAGGTATACTACACAAATTTCCCATTGCAACCCAGATAAGATATACTGCATAAGTCTGGAAAAAGTGGCACCAGCATTACACAGACCAAAAGGCATGCGATTGAATTCAAAAAGGCCTTTACTGGTAACAAAAGCTGTTTTAGCACCGTCTTGAGGGTCCATGCCCACTTGATGGTAACCACTAGCCAAATCAAGGGTACTAAACCATTGATTTCCCCTTAACGCATCAAGGCAGTCCTCTATTCTTGGCAACGGAAAATTGTCCTTGATAGAAGTATCGTTGACTAAGCGAAAATCTATGCATAGGCGAATAGACTGGTCTTTCTTACGAACAACTACAATAGGAGAGCTCCATGGTGACTGGGAATGCCGTATAATACCCCCGTCAAGCATACGTTGTATTTCTTCGTCAACTTCCTTCCTTTGAGCCAAAGGTACTCGTCGTGGATTTTGTTTTATAGGATGAGCATTCCCTGTATTTATTTTATGTTGGATTATATCTGTCCTACCAAGGTCATTTTTGGACATTGCAAAAGCTCCAGAATATTTGGTTAAAAGGTCAACTACAATTTTGCATTGATCCGTTTTAAGGTTACTTTTACACTTTTCCATTACAACTTGCATATGTTCAGGTAATACTAATTCAGGTTCTGCATTTATATTTCCCAGAATGTTTTCTGAACATATAGTTTCAGCTGTACCAGCACAAGTATTTTTATATAAGGTCTGGGGCAAATCAGTCAAATTCATGACACGTAAGGGTAAATTATCTCCCTTAAACGTACAAATAGATTTTGCAACAAGAACACCCTTATTCTTAAAAGACTGACTGGTATTGTCAAGAATCATGGTTGTACCATAAGGTAATTTCTCATTTGGTAGTGCATGAATAATGGTTTCACTATTGGGGGGTATAGTCACTTGCTCATCAATTGATATTTTGAACAAACTAGGTATTTGACTCTCTAAATGACAGTCCACAGTTTGACTATTCAATAAAATATTTTTATTTGGTACATCAATCACACATTGATTGTTATACATGAAATCATATCCTAGAACAATAGGTATATCTATATCAGCAATCACAAAAATTTGGTATATGTACTGATTGTCAATTAATAATGGTAACTTAACAGTTCCTAATGGTCTAACATTATGCCCATCTGCCATTTTCAAGTTATTTTCATATGGTTGTAACTTGATTTTACAATGCTTAGGTAAACTATCAAAAATTTTGGGGTTTAAAACACTCATAGATGCCCCAGTATCAAGTAAACAATGAATTGTTCTACTAAAAATCTCAACTTTCATGAATAACCCATCATGATCATGAGTTTTCACTTTCAAAATATCGGGTCGTTTTAAAATACAAGGTTCAGCTGGGAGGTGACCCTCTCTTCCAGCAACTAACAGTTTCCCTGGTTTGAGGAATTTGTTGTGGACACTTCACTTCTTGGTTGGTTATTTTGTCTGTTAAGACCTTGGTTATTATTGTATTGACCACTTTTCATTTGCTGAATGAATTGACTATTATCAGTCATGCGTTTTTCACAATCCCTCTTAAAATGTCCGGGTTCCCCACAATAATAACATGCCCCTTTTCCTGAATTTCCCCCTTTAAAATGGGTTTTCGGTGAATTATAATTTGCGTTTACTTCGCTGACCTCAGCAAGTTTCCTTAAATTAGGTTTCCTATGACTTGAATGAAAAGCTTCATATTTCAGAGCCAAATTAAGGGCATCATCAACAGCGTCAATATTTGATTGGGTAAGAGCCCAAGCAAGGTCATAGTCATTCAATGCTTCTCTAAAGCTTCGATAAGCAAGACTATCCAAAACCTCTTGGTGTGCTTTTGGGTAGGCCAAACGTACAAGTCTTTTAATATCCTGGGCAAGTTCAGGCAAACTTTCCCCCCTTTTCCTAATTCTTGTGTCAATTTGAGTTTTATACAGCTCAGTCTGGTTTTCTGGTGCAAACCTTCTAGTTAAAGTATTGATAAGCTCACTATAAGATGGTGGACAATTTGTATTTATATCACCAATTGCTGCAAGTGCTTCATTTTGCATACAAGAAATTAATTTTAAAGCTTTAATTTCACTAGACCACCCATTTAATTGTGCAACAATCTCAAAATGCACTTTATAATCTGACCAATTTGATTTTCCGTCATAACTGTTGGGTTTGGTATAGCCAACATTTCCTGAATTTTGGTTACTAAAACTAATACTAGGGTTAGATACAACATTTATTGGTTTGTCAATCTGTGGACAGGTAACTGGTACTGGTTTTATAAACACATCTGAACTAGGTGTGTTCTTGGTATTTTCAATAGGTACAAAAGCACTAGGTATATGACCTGACGTATGGTTCTCAGGGTTTTGTAGGTTTTGGTTGTTTGATTTATTTTGGTTATTTATTTCATGCACACTAGGACCAGAACTAACAAGATGTGTGGTATCACTATTTGAATTTGAAGATGGTTTATCATTAAAACTGGCTTTTAAAGGAAAAAGCTTTTCTAAAATATAATCAGCTTGCTTTTCCATTGCTGTAGTGATTTTTCCCATTTCACCATGCAGGTTCACAAAATTATTTTGTAATTTTGAGTTAATTTCAACAGACTGGTTTTCTAATTTTGTGTCAAAATCTTTTGACATGTCACTTAATCTGGTATTAAATTGTGATGACATGTTTTCAATTTTTCTATTGGTATATTCACTATAAGTATCAAATTGGTTTTTGAAATTTTGGTTCTCTTCAGCTTGGTCACTTAACCCCTTGTGTAAATGGCTAACAATACCAGTTAACACATCAAATTTGGGTTTCAATAGTATGAAAATCTGGTGCTTGCACCGCAGATGGTGATAATATTTCAAGAGATGTCATTTGGGAGCTTTGACTACTTAAAACTGGTGAATCTCTGGCACTTGAAGCTTCAGATCCACTGTAACTGTTTTCACTCATTTTATATATGTCAGTAATATTTAATAAAATTTATTTAATTTTATGTTTCACTTTATATCAAGAAAAAAACTGGGTTTATAAATCGAATCCCACCGCCGGTCACCAAATGTAACGCCTCTGGTATAGCATTACGAAGTAATATTTAAATGTGTGTGTGTGTTTACTTGCTTAACACTAGAACCTTGGTAGCAGGCCTTTTATGAACTTTCACTGGTAATCGTGAAACATGCAATGGTAACTTGCAAACCTTGGTAGCTGGACTGAGTAATCTAAGACACTGGTTTCTTATTCATTTCAAGACAAAATATAACAAAAACAGTTATAAGTTTAGCAATGACTATTTAATCAGTCATAAATCAATATATATATGTTATAAATAAATATCCCAAAGCAAAAACGGTTCAGAGCCCCCCTTGGGTGTTAATCGTCGTGCGTAAACATGGGAAAACGGTTTTACTATTTATAGTATTATAGTAAATAATATAGGTCACTTGTCAGGTCGTAAATATTCTAAAAATCGGGGTTAACATTAACCTGGTAATGGTTCACAAGTGGTATAGGCTCTGGTAATAATGGTATATCTATAAAAATGGTCAAGGTAATGTGATCTAAGCTGTCCAGAATCGTCTGCTACAACCGTTTATATAGTCCGGAAGTCTGCGGACACAGAAAGTGTGTCCGTTACTATAACGATAAGTGTGTCCGTAAAATTAACGTAGCGATTGGTTGTAATTCTGAATATACAAAATACCGGGTTCTGGAAACTAGGTTAAATCTGTCCATTCCGATTGGTCCTTAAAACCGGAAGTTCCCACGGCAATAATATGGAACATGGCGCAAAAACAAATAGAAATACACAACTGTCGAGGGAAAAGGGGAGATATGGGCTTATCAAGAATAACCCTTTGTGGGAACGTACCCTGGTTACAATATAGACCCTTAACGTGATTGAATAAAACAGGTGAGCAAAAGGGACAAGCGATATACAGGTCAAACTAAAGCTGGGATCATGTCAAAGTACCCCCCTGGTCAAACAGTGAGAACGAACCCTGTCCTATCAATATTTCCCATAAACAATAATATAATACATACAATACAATACGGCCGCGATACCTGAAATATAAAGTGTTCATAGGCATAGTCCTTCCGTTCATAATATAACAGTGCAGCTCAGAGTAACGGAATACGAAAATGAAAGTGAAAGTAGAAATGAACTCTCTGAGCAACACAAGAAAAGAATGAATCATGATACATATAAACCTATCATCCTTAACTCCTACCCTTAGGCATAACAATACATCTGAGGGCTGATGATTGTTGTGAATTGAAGGTTTATACATCTGAGGGCTGATGATTGTTATGGTTTGAAGGTTTATACATCTGAGGGCTGCTGATTGTTGTGGTTTGAAGGTTTATACATCTGAGGGCTGATGATTGTTATGGTTTGAAGGTTTATACATCCGAGGGCTGATGATTGTTGTGGTTTGAAGGTTTATACATCTGAGGGCTGATGATTGTTGTGGTTTGAAGGTTTATACATCTGAGGGCTGATGATTGTTGTGGTTTGAAGGTTAAATCATCTGAGGCTGATGATTGTTATGGTTTGAAGGTTTTACATCTGAGGGCTGATGATGTTATGGTTGAGTTAATACATCTGAGGCTGATGATTGTTGTGGTTTGAAGGTTTTACATCTGAGGGCTGATGATTTTTGTGGTTTGAAGGTTAAAAATTGAGGTAATATTATGGTTGAAGTTTATAATGGAGTATGATTGTTGGGTTTGAAGGTTATACATCTGAGGTGATGATTGTTGAATTGAAGTTTATACATCTGAGGGCTGATGATTGTTTGGTTTGAAGGTTATACATCTGAGCTGATGATTGTTGGTTTGAAGGTTATACTCTGAGGGCTGATGATTTTGGTTTGAAGGTTATACATCTGAGGCTGATGATTTTGTGGTTTGAAGGTTTATACATCTGAGGGCTGATGATTGTTGTGGTTTGAAGGTTATACATCTGAGGGCTGATGATTTTGTGGTTTGAAGTTTATACATCGAGGCTGATGATTGTTGTGGTTTGAAGTTATACATTGAGGCTGAGATTTTGTGGTTGAAGGTTTATACATCTGGGGCTGATGTTGTTGTGGTTGAAGGTTTATACATCTGAGGGCTGATGATTGTTGTGGTTTGAAGGTTTATCATCTGAGGCTGATGATTGTTGTGGTTTGAAGGTTAATACATCTGAGGCTGATGATTTGTGTTGAAGGTTTAACATCTGAGGGCTGATGATTTTGTGGTTTGAAGGTTTATACATCGGGCTGATGATTGTTGTGGTTGAAGGTTTATACATCTGAGGGCTGATGTTTTTGGTTTGAAGTATACATCTGAGGCTGATTGTTGGGTTTGAAGGTTATACATCTGAGGGCTGATGATTTTGTGTTGAAGTTTACATCTGAGGGCTGATGATTGTTGTGGTTGAAGGTTTACATCTAGGGTGATGATTATTGTGTTTGAAGGTTAACATCGAGGCTGATGATTGTTTGGTTTGAAGGTTAAACATCTGAGGGCTGATATGTGTATGAGGTTATACATTGAGGCTGATGATTTATGTTGAGGTATACTTGAGGGCTGAATTGTTATGGTTTGAAGGTTTAATCAGCTGATGATTGTTGTGGTTGAAGTTATACATCTGAGGCTGATGATTTTGTGGTTGAAGTTATACTCGAGGGCTATGATGTTGGGTTTGAAGGTTAATACATCGAGGCTGATGATTTGTGTTGAGTTACATGAGGCTAGATGTTTTTAATTCACATCAGGCTGATGATTGTATGGTTTGAAGGTATACATCCAGGCTGATATGTTGTGGTTGAGGTTTATCATCTGAGTTGTGAATTGAAGGTTTATACATCGAGGGCTGATGATTGTTTGGTTTGAAGGTTTATACATCTGAGGGCTGTGATTGTTGTGGTTTGAAGGTTTATACATCTGAGGGCTGATGATTGTTATGGTTTGAAGGTTTATACATCGAGGGCTGATGATTGTTGTGGTTTGAAGGTTTATACATCTGAGGGCTGATGATTGTTGTGGTTTGAAGGTTATACATCTGAGGGCTGATGATTTGTGTGTTTGAAGGTTTATACATCTGAGGGCTGATGATTGTTATGGTTTGAAGGTTATACATCTGAGGCTGATGATTGTTGTGGTTTGAAGGTTAATACATCTGAGGGCTGATGATTTGTGGTTTGAAGGTTTATACATCTGAGGGCTGATGATTGTTGTGGTTTGAAGGTTTATACATCTGAGGCTGATGATATTGTGTTTGAAGTTTATACATCTGAGGCTGATGATTGTTGTGGTTTGAAGGTTTATACATCTGAGGGCTGATGATTATTGTGGTTTGAAGTTTACATCTGAGGGCTGATGATTCTTGTGGATTGAAGGTTTATACATCCGAGGGCTGATGATTGTTGTGGTTTGAAGTTATACATCCGAGGGCTGATGATTGTTGGTTTGAAGGTTATACATCTGAGGCTGATATTGTTGTGGTTTGAAGTTAATACATCTGAGGCTGATGATTTTGTGGTTTGAAGGTTTATACATCTGAGGGCTGTGATTATTGTGATTGAAGGTTTATACATCCGAGGGCTGATGATTGTTTGGTTTGAAGGTTAATACATCTGAGGCTGATGATTGTTGTGTTTGAAGGTTTAACATCTGAGGCTGATGATTGTTATGGTTGAAGGTTTATACATCGAGGCTGATGATTGTTGTGGTTTGAAGTTAAACATCTGAGGGCTGATGATTGTTGTGGTTTGAAGTTATACATCTGAGGGCTGATGATTGTTATGTTTGAAGGTTTCTACATCTGAGGGCTGATGATTGTTTGGTTTGAAGGTTATACATCTGAGGGCTGATGATTGTTGTGGTTTGAAGTTTTACATCTGAGGGCTGATGATTTGTGGTTTGAAGGTTAAAACTCTGAGGCTGATGATTGTTTGGTTTGAAGGTTTATACATCTGAGGCTGATGATTGTTGTGGTTTGAAGGTTATACATCTGAGGCTGATGATTGTGTGTTGAAGTTTATACATCTGAGGGCTGATGATTTTTGTTTGAAGTTTATACATCTGAGGGCTGATGATTGTTGTGGTTTGAAGGTTATACATCTGAGGGCTGATGATTATTGTGGTTTGAAGGTTTATACATCTGAGGCTGATGATTGTTTGGTTGAAGGTTTAACATCTGAGGGCTGAGATTGTGTGTTTGAGGTTTATACATCTGAGGCTGATGATTTTGTGGTTGAAGGTTATACATCGAGGGCTGATGATTGTTGTTTGAAGTTAATACATCTGAGGCTGATGATTTTGTGTTGAAGTTTATACATCGGGATGATTTGTGTTTGAAGGTTTATAATCTGAGGGCTGATGATGTTGTGGTGAAGTTAACACGAGGCTGATGATTGTTGTGGTTTGAAGTTATACATCTGAGGTATGATTGTTGTGGATGAAGTTAACATCTGAGGCTGATGATTTTGTGTTTGAAGTTATACATTGAGGGGATGATGTTGTGGTTTGAGGTTATACATCTGAGGTGATGATGTTTGGTTTGAAGTATACATCTGAGGCTATGATTGTTTGGTTGAGTTTATACATCGAGGCTGATGATTATTGTTGAAGGTTTACATCTGAGGCTGAGATGTTGTGGATGAAGTTTACATCTGAGGCTGATGATTATTGTGTTTGAAGGTTATACTCCGAGGGCTGATGATTTTGTGTTTGAAGTTAATACATTGGGTGATATTGTTGTGATGAAGGTTAATACACTGAGGGCTGATGATTGTTATGGTTGAAGTTTATACATCGAGGCGGATGTTATGTTGAGTTTACTCAGGCGAGATGTTTGGTTTAGTATACACTAGCGATGATATTGTGTTGAAGTTATACGTCCGAGGCGAGATGTTGGTTGAAGTATAACGAGGGCTGATGATGTGTGGTTGAAGTTTAATGCGAGTTGTTTGTTTGAATTACTTAGGCTGATGATGTTATGGTTAGTTATACATCGAGCTGTGTTGTGTGGTTTGAATTATAATCGGCTGATGATTGTTATGTTTAGTTATCATCTGAGGATTTTGTTTGATTAAACATAGGTGTGTTGAATTGAGTTACTTGAGGGATGTTGTATGTTGAAGTTCTCTGAGTATGATTTGTGAAGTTTATACATCTGGGCTTATTGTTGTGTTGATAATACTCTGAGGGCTGATTGTGGAATGAGTTATCAGGCTAATTGTTATGGTTAAGGTTTTACACTGGGCTGATGATTTTGTGTGAGTATACTTGGCATGAGTTTTAAGGTATACACTGAGGTATTTATTGTGGTTTGAAGGTTTATACATCTGAGGGCTGATGATTGTTGTGGTTTGAAGGTTTATACATCTGAGGGCTGATGATTGTTGTGGTTTGAAGGTTTATACATCTGAGGGCTGATGATTATTGTGGTTTGAAGGTTTATACATCTGAGGGCTCATGATTCTTGTGGATTGAAGGTTTATACATCCGAGGGCTGATGATTGTTGTGGTTTGAAGGTTAATACATCCGAGGGCTGATGATTGTTGTGGTTTGAAGGTTTATACATCTGAGGGCTGATGATTGTTGTGGTTTGAAGGTTTATACATCTGAGGGCTGATGATTGTTGTGGTTTGAAGGTTTATACATCTGAGGGCTGATGATTGTTGTGGTTTGAAGGTTTATACATCTGAGGGCTGATGATTGTTGTGGTTTGAAGGTTTAATACATCTGAGGGCTGATGATTGTTGTGGTTTGAAGGTTATACATCTGAGGGCTGTGATTATTGTGGTTGAAGGTTTAATACATCTGAGGGCTGATGATTGTTGTGGTTTGAAGGTTTATACATCTGAGGGCTGATGATTTTGTGGTTTGAAGGTTTATACATCTGAGGGCTGATGATTGTTGTGGTTTGAAGGTTAATACATCTGAGGGCTGATGATTGTTGTGGTTTGAAGGTTTATACATCTGAGGGCTGATGATTGTTGTGGTTGAAGGTTTATACATCTGAGGGCTGATGATTGTTGTGGTTTGAAGGTTAATACATCTGAGGGCTGATGATTGTTGTGGTTTGAAGGTTTATACATCTGAGGGCTGATGATTATTGTAGTTGAAAGGTTTTACATCTGAGGGCTGATGATTGTTGTGGTTTGAAAGGATGCCCTAAAGATTATATATCTTGATGGTTTTTACTTAATATAATTTAACAAATGTATGTTTAACGTTAAAATCTAGCTATATTGTTGTGTTGGGTTTATACATCTCTGATGTTATGACTTTGAAAGTGTGTCATTGAGAGCGAATGATTTTTTACATAAGGATGTCAAGGTTGTCAACTGAAATCAAGTTTTTGACCTTGAACATTTTAACAAGGAAGTTGTACACATAAATTATGACACCCTTGTGATGGGAGCCATCTCTGTGGGCCCCTCTGTGAATAATGTGCATTAAAAAATTGTATCTTTACCATAGGACATGGGTTTGTCAACTGAAATCAAAGTTTTTTGACCTTGACCTTTGACCTAGGAAGTTGTAAATAAATTATGACACACCCTTTGGTTTGGTTTATAAACAAGTCAAGTATAAACTTTGAAATGATAACGGTTCTCAAGATATAGAGCGGACACAATCTTTACCATAGGAAATGGGGTTGTCAACTGAAACCAAAGTTTTTGACCTTGACCTTTGACCTAGGAAGTTGTACATAAATTATGACATACCCTCTGATATGGGTTTATATACATTTCAGGTATAAACTTTAAAATGATAACGGTTCTCAAGATATAGAGCGGACACAATCTTTACCATAGGACATGGGGTTGTCAACTGAAACCAAAGTTTTTGACCTTGAACTTTGCCCTAGGCAGTCGTTTATAAATTATGACACACCCTCTGGTGTTGGTTCATATACATGTCAAGTATAAACTTTGAAATCATAACGGTTCTCAAGATATAGAGCGGACACGATCTTCACCACAGGACACAGGGTTGTCAACTGAAACCAAAGTTTTTTTACCTTGACTTTTGACCTAGGAAGTTGTACATACATCATGACACGCCCTCTGGTGGTGGTTAATAAACATGTAAAGTATAAAGTATGAAATCATAACGGTTCTCTAGATATGGAGCGGACACAAAGTGTTACGGACGGACGGACGGACGGACAGACTGATCACTATAGGGCGACCCGCCTTTGGCGGGGCCCTAATGACATATTATTGTATATGTCTGCTTTATACCTTAAGTTTACATATAGAAATAGACCAAGAGGGTCAGTTGATTCCGTTTTTATGTAGCATCATTCAAACAGCACCTGCATAATTATGATATATCTGATCATATCTACTTCTCTCAGGTGAAATGATATTCCAGTGTTTGTGTTGCTCACGATGATTTCCTTGATGGAGGGTTGAAGTTTAACTGAAGATATTTTGATGCTGATCCTGACTTGAAGTGACAATGGACCGGGTAACCAATTATAAATTAAATCATAAAAACAAATAATGCTCAATACATGGATGATAAAATTTACCTTCTACTGTTGAGAGAAATTCTTTTCCATTTGAAGCTACATTTGTTGACAACACTTTGAAAAATTTCTTTAGTCTGGAGTTACTATTGTAAGTCTAAAAAAGATAATGTGTTTTCTTCAATTCAATGTGAAGAAAATAAAGTGCAGAATGTTACATTCAAAATTTCCCTTGATTGAATATTTGTAGAGCAAAAACGTTTTGCTATGTTTCCAAGCAACTAATTTTAAGGTTAATAAAAATGTCCATGTTAAGAAAACTATTGCAAGCCAAAC
>JAHUZM010000725.1:0-20263 GCA_019925275.1 Mytilus edulis
AGGTGAAACATGCTACACAGAAGAATAAGTGATCAGTATGTTGGAGTTTCTTATTGATAACATATTTTGTAGAATTTGGAGACTTTTCAACATATTATCGGCATTCCTATGAGAACTAACTTTGCGCCTCTACTTGCAGAACTCTTCGGATTTTCATATGAATCGGAGTTCCTTCATACACTTGTCAAATACAAAAAGATCAAAGAAGCCAAAGTATTGAATTATACATTTATATATATTGATGATGTTCTTTCTATTAACAATCCAAACATTTCTGATTGGGTTGCAGTAATATATCCCCCAGAACTAGAAGTTAAAGAAACAGCAGACACCGCTTCCTCCGCCTCTTTTAAAAAAAAATTATACCTCGAATTTGACACACACAGTCATCTCAAGACCAGAATTTTTGACAAGCGACACGATTTTAATTTTGAAATTATTAATTTACCCAATTCTAGTAGCAATATATCAACTTCTCCTGCATGTTGAATATACATTTCCCAACCAATACGGTATTCAAGCGCTTGCAGCTGGTACTCAGACTTTGTAAAACGTCACCAGTGTCTGAGTAGAAAGTAGATAAACCAGAGGTATGTCAAAGAACGTCTCGTCCCTTTTCTTAAAAAGTTCATTTGAAGGTATCCAGACCGTGTTGGTAATTATTCCATATCAACTTCATAAATATTACACGATGGTCTTGAAGTATAGATTTTGAATACTGACGTTGTTTATCATCTTAATAACGTGTCATAGTATTCTTCTATCTTTGTTTATTTACATTACCTTTACCATAGTTGTTTTGTTTTTCTATTCTGAATCATGTTTTTGACGATTTTTCGTTATTTTATATTGTAAGTTTACTACAGTTACGTTTCAGGTTTTTAAATTGAAAATGCCGACAGTTTAAATTCAATTTAGAATAAGCGTTTTTGCATTTGCATTATAGGAATTAGGTATACTCATATTGTACTACCTTATCCTCGTGATCAGACAATGTGGCCGTTTTACAAATTAGAAAGTACCCCACATTTTGTCATAAGAATCCATTTATACTCTCATTGCGTGACCTCTACACATGAGAGGCATGATTATAACATTGGTCAAATCATATACAAATTTTATCACTAGTATAGGAAATTGTTGTTGATACATTTTTTCACTTGAGGAATTCAGTGAAAAGATTCACAACTAGTGATTTGATCGTAAAATAATTTGCGTTGCAATTAAACACACGAAGTCTCCTTCACATCTCTATAGTTCTATAGTTTTGTTAAAGACTTGAATATAAAGATTAATAATCCCTGTCATTATATTGTTTTATCTGATAAAAGTTGAAAATGATGTCGCTTTGAAATTTTTTCAACCGAAGAAACATGGATTTGCGTTTAAAATCGTTTTCAAAGCCATTTACATTAAGAGAAGTTAGATTGATACAATAATTAGCAGGAAAAGTCTTAGTTGCCCACCTTTCAACTCTGTCGACCTATATTTCACAGACCCTACTTAATAAGATTATTGTTAATATATGCTCGTCTATGCTCGTCTTGAATGTTTTAAAGCGACTGTATAACTGACTATCAGTTTATTTCGTAAGATTTATTTTTGGAAAAAAGCCCATAAACTTAAATAAACAATTTTAAATACATTTGAAAAATTAATCGACATAACATAGTTTTTTCACATTTTTTTGTCAGATTAATCAAATATAGTTCTTATAGAAGTAGTGAATTTACACCAATATTGTTTTAATATCTTGAATTTGAAGTTCGATTTTAAACAATTAAACTTTATTTAACTATTAGTCTAAAGAGCACAAAGACAAAATTATACTGAAACAATGTGATCATCATTCGATCGAATATATAATAATTTTCTTCAAGGAATTCACGGTATTCAACATTCATTTGAACCTATTATTGCCATCCCTATACACAATTAATTTTCAATGTAATAAGCGTTGAGTTGACATGAACTTTTAGTAACCCTTCTATAGATCAAGAGTTTACATTCGGTTTTAAATTGGTTTTGTCCCACATAATCTTTACTGGTTTCCCGTATGCTATGTTTTGTGCATTTCCTTGTCTGGTAACTGGTTTTTGATAATAGCTTTAAACACTTTTTAATTTATTTTTACTTAGAAAATGATTTTTTGTGGAAATTTCTGGTGAAAACAAGGGATACCATTTATGAAACAGACATCATTAACACAATTACTTGCATAACTAACCGTAGGCAAACAGGAAAATTTAGATTTTTTAAGAGCAGCATCCTGGTTGTCTTCTTATTACAGACCACTGGTGACAATTAAATCTCTCGTGAGTTAGTTTGTACTTGTTTTCCATAACCTTTCGTTTGAGATATACATATGATTTCACGTTGCTGATTCAATCCAAAAGCCGTATTGCTAAAGTTAAATTCATTTTGAATTATTGTTGTTGTGGTTAAGTTTATATTACATATGATACACTACATCAAAATTGCTTTATGTTCATCATATAATATTTTGAATTTTTTGTTGAATTAAGAGAACGACCAGAGCTTCAGTTGAACTAACATGTAGTCAAGGCAGATTATTTGCCTTTACCTAATATATCTGCAACTTTTGTCAAGGGTTTTCCGTAGTCGATTTTGACTTTGTTGTCCCTTTTTTCGTTCGGTAAATTTATAAGAGTCTACCTTCTCGATTCGATATTTATTTCATAAACATTTCCAAAATACATGAAATACTTTGCACTGGACAAGCAATTAGGCAACCATTTATGTTTTAGAGATCATGCATTCATTGTATGTCGATCATTTATTTAATATCGCGAGCACAATATAAATATGCCCGATTGAGTATCAATTGCCTATGAATTTAAATTTCACGTACAGCATAAAACAAAACGCAGCTTTTTAGATTGATTTATTTGTTTTTTGACCCAAATACAACTAATTAAAGTTGATTTTTCTTGACGAAAGTAACTAAAACATCATATTTTACTGTTTTAAATTGGTCGCCGATTGCTATAACGGATAGCATTATATAAAACAGCAATAAACTTTTCTTTTAACAGGTCGAGAACTCTAGATTTTCTGACGTCAGAATATATTTGCATAGTAATTTCCAAAACACAAGGCCAATATGACCTTGAAAAACTGACCAATCGACTCAATGAACTACAATGCATTGTGGGCTACTACGAGTAAACTACTACTTAAAATACGTGGAATTAGTGGGAAAACAGTCAATTAATATATTGTCTGGGACTCTCATTTCCAAAGTTTTTATTCTGCAAATATATTTAATGTAAAATATATAACGTAATCTTCAATTTGCATGCTCAGATTAAAAAAATATTGTTTATTGGCTTCACGATTCGACTTTCTTTTTCGCCTTGCAAAAGCAGTTGAACCGGTTTTGTGCATTGTTATAAATTGAACCTGCATTAATTTCACGACATGACACAGTGAAATATCCAATGAAGTGGCCACTGTCCAGTAAGAAAATCATTTGAGCTCTTTTAAACCTGTATAATGTCATTGCAAAATCATTTCTGCCTAGAAAAACTTGAAACTTTCATTGAAACACTTCTTTCTGTACTGAATGTGTATTTTTTTTTATCAGGACCTGAACTAATAGCAAGAACATCATAATATTCAGTATGCTAAAAAGAAGTGTTATGAGAGCGGCAGGGGCGGGTCCAGCCATTTTAAAAAGGGGGGGTCCTAACCCTGGACAAAAGGGGAGGGGTTCCAACTACATGTCCCCATCCAAATGCACTGATCGTCCAAAAAAGGGGGTCCATCCCCCGGAACCCCCGCCCCCCCTGGATCCGTCACTGAGCGGGTACGATAATATCCGTTTGTTGCTAATTTTATCACAAAATATACCTCAGAGTTTTTTTTTATCGTTCGGCTGCTGTCCTGTTGACATATGTAAAATATCTCCAATATTAAAAGTCTCTGGATCAAAGTGGGTGCCATATTACCTATTATTTTTTTTCTAAAACGTGCTTTGTATATAGAAATAAGAAGATGAGGTATGAGTGCCAAAGGAGCCATCTTTCCAACAAAGACATAATTTAGTAAAGTAAGCAGTCATAGGTCCAATGCTGAAAAGTAAGCTATTAATGACCCAAAAATTACTTGTGTAAAACAATCCAAACAAAAAAAAAAAAAAAAAAAAAAAAAACGACCCAATTAAATACATAAAAGGACAAGAAATCTATCCCATCAAAAAAAAATATATATTGTATAGGAGCCTGTATTTCAGTGGTTGTCGTTTGTTTATGTGTTACATATTTGTTTTTCGTTCATTTTTTTTTTAATATAATTAAGGCCGTTAGTTTTCTCGTTTGAATTGTTTTACATTGTCATATCGGAGACTTTTATAGCTGACTATGCTGTATGCTCATTGTTGAAGGCCGTACGGTGATCTATAAATGTTAATTCTGTGTCATTTTGGTCTCTTGTGGACAGCTGTCTCATTGGCAATCATACCACATCTTCTTTTTTTATTATAGATCCAACGCTGCAATTTTCACAAGACATATCAAATTTTCCACCTTGTCGCACATACATATTGATAAAATCATTACAGCTTATTTCTTATGCATGTGGAGCAAAAATTTGGTTAGCTTGCTTGCTTGTTTGTATATTGTACAAAATATAAAATATACAAGTTAAACTATGCCTATATATATATATTGTTTAAAGATGTCAATCTTATTTTCAAAGCTTGTATAAACAACTATACAAACAAAGCAAACAAGCCAATCAAAGTTTTACTTTGCAGGTTTAAGAAATCTGCTGTAATGATTTTATTCAGTTTGGCAAATGTCTGAGCCCGTTAAAAAACGAACAAACTGAAACTACAGTTGCTGACTTCACTACCTTAAAAAAAAGGGAACAGTTTGGAAGTCCCATATACTGAAATGTGACCAACAAAAATACTTATAAATTTTGTTAACACTGCCATGTATTTAAATATTTCTTCGCCTTTTTTACGAACACAAAATTCAAGGATCCCACATTTGCCTTTAATTATCTATACAAAATTGCTGTACTCTTGAATATCAGCACCGGTTGTTACCGACGGCTTACTTTACACCAGTAAGTTTGTCTCATGGGTAATTGTGTTTTTTCGCTGTTGTTTTGTTGTTTCTGGTGGACATATACACGAAATCTCTGTGCCATCATCAAACATGTTAATGGCTATATATCGGGTAATTCAAACCCTTTTTTCTTCACATAGAAACAACTCTTCGTTAATCTGAGCATGGAAGTAATACTTTATATCACGAACTATAAATGAGGATACACAAAATGAAAAACTAAGCGAAATTGTGAATCCCGCATTGCACGAAAAAATGTGTTGTATTTCAGTAAATAACACGTGTTCTTGGTTGATTGTAAACACGTAGTAGTCCATCATGCATTGTGACTCATTTAGTCGATTGGTCAAAAACCTAGGTAAAAATAAATTGCGTCTCATGTAAATAAACAATTACATGTGCGAGAACATAAGTATGCTAATTTATGCATTTCCATATAAGGTAGTGGTCCCGACCTGTTTAATGCAACGTTAAATAAATGTTCAGGATCAAAAGTACATGAACACAGAATTACCTTTTACATTTAGGTTGACGTATCTCAAATTTTATGATATGTGTAAAAAATACAAGCCAAGCAAAATCTTTGTTCATCCAGTTTTGTCCTTGGTTGAAACCACAAAAGCATGTTTAGTAAAAATCAAAAAACAAGAATGCCGAAATTATCGTAGAACAATAACACAATAACGGGATGTATAAGTACATCCCACGTCAACTGGATACCACTTAAAACAAACTAAACAGTAAAGGTAGTGTAAATAAACAAAGATAAAAGAATACTATAACACGTTATTAAGATGATAAACAACGTCAGTATTCAATATCTATACTTCAAGACCATCGTGTAATGTTTATGAAGTTGATACGGAATAATTACCAACACGGTCTGGATACCTTCAAATGAACTTTTTAAGAAAACGGACGAAACGTTCTTTGACATACCTCTGGTTTATTTACTTTCTACTCAGACACTGGTAACGTTTTACAAAGTCTGAGTACCAGCTGCAAGCTCTTGAATACCGAATTGGTTGGGAAATGTATATCCAACATGCAGGAGAAGTTGATATATTACTACTAGGATTGGGTAAATTGATAATTTCAAAATTAAAATCGTCTCGTTTGTCATAGATTCTTGTCTTAAGATGACTGTGTGTGTCAAATTCGAGGTATAATTCTTATAAAAAAGAGGCGGAGGAAGCGGTGTCTGCTGTTTCTTTTATTTCTAGTTCTGGGGGATATATTACTGCAACCCAATCAGAAATGTTTGGATTGTTAATAGAAAGAACATCATCAATATATATAAATGTAAAATTCAATAATTTAGCTTCTTTGATCTTTTTGTATTTGACAAGTGTATGAAGGAACTCCGATTCATATGAAAATCCGAAGAGTTCTGCAAATTCAACAAAATATGTTATCAATAAGAAACTCCAACATACTGATCACGTATTCCTTTTTGTAGCATGTTTTACCTTTTTGTTCACTAAAAACAAAAAAAAAGCCATATGGTATCCCAAAGAAAATAAATGTATATCGTATGCTACCATTAGTATGGTGAAAAACATTATGGGGTATGTTTTTAAGACGATTTTTAAATTTCACATTGGGAATGATGGTAATCAGGGTTGAAAATCAGAACTTTTGATCAAATTAATTTCAGAAAAGATCGAGATTTAAAATTATCAAGAAGTTCTTTAGAGTTTTTATAGAATCCATATATGGTTAATGCCACTACGCAAGTAGACTTGATGAACATACAATGCAGCACTAGAGCTTTTTATTTAGTGGACACATTTTAGTGCATCATATGAGAGTTGCGAGTTATCAATCATTACTTTGTTTAATTATAACAAAATACATCGTAAATGTTTACATAAGAATAGTAAAGCTCTCTCCCAAATGGCAATGACTTGTTCGACATCCTCGGTTTCAACACAATACAGATTTTCCTTGCTTTTATCGCTATGTTTTATCATTAAATCGTGTGAAATCTTCCGAAAGAGAGTCGAAAGATACCCGAAGACATTCAATCTCATAGATCGAAAACAAATTGACAAAGCCATGGCTTATAAAGAAAAAGGCAAACAGACAAATAATAGTACACAAGACAACATATTTATTGATTTTACCTAAATGGTCACTTTATTCTTTAAAAACAAATACCTTTCATTTATTAAAATGTAATTACCTTCTGTGAGTTCTGACAAATTGTTAAACAGTCGAATTAACTACTCTGAACCAAAATTTAAATGATTTTGTAGTAAAAAGAGTCTAACCATGGTTAAAATGGATAAAGAATAAAAAATATATCATTATCTTAAACTTTCCTCCGAAGCCAATTCATAAACATTGACCACCGGACTTATTTTCGACAAATATAGGGTTTGATATTTAACAATTGTACATTTCAAAATAGAAATAAATATACGAAAAGATGTTGTTCACGATTTGTCCGCATATAGGGAAACACCTTGTGGTTGAATTTTCAGAATTGATTAAATTTATCTTACCTGTTGTTTTAGGTTTGGCCGAAATATATTAAAACATGATGCTAATGTCCGTTTTTGCTATAAATTTTGTCGACATGTTGTAGGGATTCTATGGACAACATGGTTGCAAGTACCATTAGAAAACAGGATGAACCCTAAATAGTAGAAATGTTGCTGTTTTGTAATGTGCTAAATCAGGTAGAGATCCGTCGTCTTAAACTCCCGATTGTGACAGTTTGGCTGAGTATGGATTCTCAAGGTGGGTTTTGCATGCATGGCAGGAGACGCTTACAATGTCGATGCACAAAGTCTTGCTCTACCCTCCAATCATACTGCAAAATTTACTATAACAAATATTGACTACAAATACTTCTGATATAAACGGTACCATCTGTCCTTGTATTATGATGATGAAGTGTATGAACGACAATAACTTCCTTTACAGCCCTCGCACAGTCGGCTCGACGCACGAAGGCGTTGGCTGAGCGTTCAAATATTTTCATGCATGACGATGGAACAAAACGGCCGCCATTTTGGTTTTGTTAAGATCTTTTGGTTTGTTGACTATTTTGGTGTTGTTTACTGTCTTCACAACGGCTGCTTTCAGGACCAGTTTGGTCAGATTGCCAGACTACTAACCACGATGACGGAGTACTGGTCGATGAGTCTCAGACGTTTTATTAACGATAACAGGAACCATTATCAGGACCAAAGTCTTGAGACAGTGAAATGGTGGTCCATTATCTAACATTTATTTATTACATTTGGATATTACAAATTTATACGAAAAACTCTATAAAAAAACAAGGACAAATAAAGGCAACAGAAGTATACCGCTGTTCAAACTCATAAATCCATGGACAAAAAACAAAATCGAGGTAACAAACTAAAACTGAGGGAATCGTATTAAATATAAGAGGAGAACAACGACACAACACTACAATGTAACATACACAGAAACGGACCAAGCATCAGACAAAATCCCACGAGAATAACAAATATAACATTAAAACCAAATACATGAATTTGGGATAGACAAGTACCGTGACACATCTTATCGCAATGTGAATTTACACTCAAAAATAAGAGAAAACAAACGACGAACGTTAACATGTAACACACACAGAAGCGAACTACAATATAACAATGGCCATATTCCTGACTTGGTACAGGACATTTTTAAAGGAAAAAATGGTGGGTTGAACCTGGTTTTGTGGCATACCAAACCTCCCTCTTTTATAGCCATGTGAAATATAACATTAAAATGACAACTCAACACCACAGGACTACAATATAAATAAATAGGAGAACACAATTGACAAAGAAACACACTAACAACAGCCAACAATAGGCAACAAGTTCAAAATTTTAATACGCCAGAAGTGCCCTTTGTCCTCACAAGATCTACTAGTGACGCCCAGATACAAAAGTTTGAAAGCCGAAACAAGCACAAAGTCGAACAGCATCGAGGACCAAAAAATCAAAAAAGTTGTGCCAAAAACGGTCAGGGTTTCCTGTTAGAAACCAGAACATCCCTATTATTTAGAATTATTTATACTTTTGAAAACAGTAAATTTATAAATTTACTATACAAAAGATGTACATGATAAAACTGAAGTATTTACTAATTACAGGAAACAACTGAAATACATGTACATTACATAACCAGACATTTGCAACACAAAATGTAGACATATCCGAATAAGTTTAAACCTCAACGCCAAGTGACGTCATATTTGAAATTGTAAAAAATGACAAAAAAATGACGTCATTTGAATTTGCAAAACAGATCATCAAAAAATGAAACAATTATGTCACATTTGAATGAATAAGATAGAATTAGGATTGATTTAAGATTATATTTGAACTAAATACTGATATTGCATTCAATAACAATGCACATTTTAATACTTATTAATAGCAAACTAAAAGAGGGACGAAAGATACCAAAGGGACAGTCAAACTCATAAATCTAAAACAAACTGACAACGCCATGGCTAAAAATGAATAAGACAAACAGAAAAACAATAATACACATGACACAACATAGAAAACTAAAGAATAAACAACACGAACCCCACCAAAAACTAGGGGTGATCTCAGGTGCTCCGGAAGGGTAAGCAGATCCTGCTCCACATGCGGCACCCGTCGTGTTGCTTATGTGATCACAAATCCGGTAAATAGTCTAATTCGGTAGGTCACATTCAGGAAAGGGAAGGGGATTGTAGTTACGACGTAAGGAACATATCCGATATCATTTGTGATACGGTTATTCCATAACGGTCAACCAACTCGTGATGGCGTCCGTAAAATTTACGAAGGGATGATTTCAACTTCACCGTTTGGAACTCTTGGTTTAATAGCTTCCTTGTGAGCAGCAACTCTCTATCAAGAAAATCATGATAGGAAATGCAAGCACGGGAATATCATATCAATTGGGAGATATATACCCCGTATGCAGGTTGTTGCTGGAATGTTGCTACTTAGAAATGGAAAGTTCACAATTGGAAAGCTGAAATCATCTCTTTTGTCGTAAAGTTTTGTTTTCAACCGACCCTCATTGTCAATTTCTAGATGTAAGTCAAGATATGAGGCCGACTTAACTGTATCTGTAGTATCCTTTATCTCTAGCTCGATTGGATAGATGCGTTCCGCATAGTCACCAAATTTTGAATTATTTAGTGAAAGAATATCATCTATATAGCGAATCGTAGAGTTAAAGGATAGTGCTAACTTCTTATCTTTCTTCCTAAGAAGTTCCTGCATGAAGTCAGCCTCATAATAATAAAGAAACAAGTCGGCAAGTAGAGGGGCACAGTTTGTTCCCATTGGAATGCCGACAGTCTGTTGAAAAACACGTCCTCCGAACGTAACAAATATGTTGTCAATCAAGAAATCAAGCATCTTGATAATATCAGTTTCAGAGAATTTTTTGTTCGAATCAGAGTGATCCTTTACAAAGTAGGATTGATCCCTCCCTAAGACAAGATACTTGTATCTACTAAACTAAGGTAGCAATTAACTATATTATAAAGCTATGTCTAGTTTGTTTTGAATCTAGTAACTTCAAACGTAAAATATCGTACTGATTACGTTGAACAAAATCAAATCTAATAAATGAATGCGGTGATTAATTTTCTTTACCATAACACATAAATATAATAGAAAAGAAGTAGGGACGATTTTTTGTTCTCTTAAATATTTTTCCGACGTAGTCGATATATTTTCGGTTTGTGCCCTTTGAACTTAAGGACGCTTAACTATGGCAACAGAATACGCATGCTCGAAATTCTTTTCTGTGATTGGACAAAATGCTGTCATGGTGGGTGATTTGGTTGTGTTCGAAAAAACGTCTCGTTAATTATATCGTGATGGAAAGCAAGTGAAAAACTATAAATATTTGAACTAGATCTTACAAAGATTTATATTTTTATTAAAATAATTATTTCTCCAATAGCTCTTTGCATCCGTGACAGCTGTTTATTCGGAACAATTATATAATTTTTAATGTAAACTTTGTTGTACGAACGTACATGACTTTTAGAACGCACCTACGCATGTGACATTTCCGCGGGGTTTTGGTGAATGTAAACAGAAAGATACGAGGACCGAGAATACTGAACACAAACAGAGAAAACGTTATTTAAATGGTATCTTTGTGCTTCTGAAGGTTGTCGAAATGGTAGTTTTAAACATATACTCAAATTTAAATACGTCGGATATCTTTTTTAAAGACAGTTCTTGTTAAGGTGAAGTTTCTTTTGTTCATACCTACCAAGTGTTTGTTATTTGTGTCCGTTTCTGTAGTGACGTATTATATTCAAATGACGTAATCTATATGTATAACTGGTCATTAATTAAGTAATGTATAAAGTTACCATTTATAACTGTCAACCTTACTTTACTTTATTCTATCATAGATACAAAGATTGAATATTATAGTTAAGCTGAAACTCAAGAAACCATATAATAATCACGAATTCCCAGGATGTAAGGGGTTTTGTCGTTATCAGATTGTTTGCTATTGGATTAGTGATATTCCGTTTTGAAGCTTCCTCGAAGTTCAGTATTTTTCACACATAATAAGTATGTCTTGCTTTAGAGCTATGAAAGTTGGTTATACATCTTGTCAATACTTATAGCTTAACATTGCGCTAATTTGTGCTTTTCTCAACAGTTAATGACGTCATTATACTAAAGCCCATGGATGTTAACTGATTGATATTTTATAAAGGTGAAACATAGTTTTTTTGTAGTTGAAATTGGCTATGAACAAACTTCCATTAACTGGAAGAACATATAGATTGCTACTCTATTTTTGTTATTTTTTTGTCAGGTTGTTAACATCTCTTGCTTAAACACTACTATTTTTACAAGTATTAAGTTTTTATTTAACAGTTAAATTTTCAATTGTCGATTATCAAAAAGACGGTATTACACTAGTGTACGAAAAGAGAAAACAACGAAAACTGTAGTCAAACTGAAATTGATGGGTTTTTTTCAGTATGAATGTTTCAACTATATATTTTTTAATTTGATTTGATTAACACAATATAAATTACTGCTGAGTCACCTTTCATATTGTATAATTATAAAACATAATCGGAAATAAAGGGTACCGTCAAAACTTGAAAGCAATGCCTACTTCATCCTAATTATTTCAGATGCATATATGCTCATTTGAAGGAATCAAAAATACCATTGAGTGTATACTTGCTATGCGTGTGTGCTAAGATGCACTCGTGAAAACTTTACTTAAAAAAAGCCAAGACCTGTTATTATATGATAAACGAATTTACACTAATTTCATTGAATCTGCAATCTTTTTATCTATAAATATAATACTGAGGAGCAGACATTATCAAATCAACATATTTTCAGATCCATTATATAGCACTGATTATTCTTATCTCGTCTTAGTTGTATCCAATTATACAATATAATTTATTTATAAGCAATCGCATGTACTAGGAAAAACAAAACAATTAACAGAAAATCACTTTAAACAAACATGTATGTTACCATTTGCGTACAATTTGATAAGAATAATTAAATTTTGCATTTCATTTGTAAATAACATTATATTATTTCAAAAAGAGATATATAAGATATGCAGAGTAGTCTATTTCTTTTACTTGAATAACATGTCCTTGTAGAGTACTTCACAGTATGGTTAGATGGATATTTTAAAATTAATTCACTTTTGTAAGAGCATGAAAATATTAACGACATATTGTTCGCTTGAATTTTTATCAAAAGCCATATTTGTTAAATAACAGATTTTCTATCTTAGATGCGGAAGATGTGAATGGGACAAATACGTATTAAATGTACAAATTAACCAATCTTATCTTTAAATCACGTGTAGTATCGGTAGATGATCATGGTCAGGATTCGGCTCCATCCAATTATTTTCCATTTAATATGTGTAATAAGAAGGCTTATAATTTAAAATTACAGGGCAACTTGATATTGCAATTTTTCTAGCATTTTACATAATTATGTACAATTTGTTTTATTTTTTTAATTTAAGTATCTGAAACGTTTTTTAGGAATTTTGTTTATATTATGTAATGCTTTTATTTAGTGCAATGTTTTGATACATGCAGCACGTCACATTTAACCAAGATGTAAATACTAATTTGAGACAGATTTATTTTTAGAGAAATAATGTTTTTATTGATTCCTATTATATTAACTTATTTTAACATGTTTAAGTAACATGTGAACAAGGTCTAGAATAGAATAAACTTTACTGATGATATATCGTGCCAAGAAAAGGGTGGATATTTCTGATGATACAAGTAAAATTAAATGTGTTTAATGAAGTGGTTCAACATCAAAATAGTATATTAGGTTTCATTCTTTAACATGAAATCCAAGTTAAATTATGAGTATTAGTTACATTGTAGTAAGTATGCAAAAGAAACTTGCTTTTAATAAACGTTTATGTTTTTTGAAAGAAACATTCAGTTTAACGTTGTACAGTTGTTTTGTACCTATGGCATAGGTATACTATCTTTATACATAAACAATAATTCCACATCCTTTATCCATCGAAAGTCACATGTTACGTTGATTTTTTCCAAAAAATACAAAGATCGTTTTTCTATATTCTTTAAGTTTTTTTGTTTGGAAAATTATGCTGTTTTAAGTTCCTGGGGATAGACACAAAAAGAAACCAGAATGACAATGAATCTATTTTAGAATTTGTATTGCAAATTGATATTTGACAGACTTCATGCCCCACGCAAAAATTTTATGAACAACAGAAAAACTTTAATTAAGAAAATCTCCCACCTACATTTTTGCTTTCACTAGCTGAAAAGAAAAGAGTAATAATTATAATCACCACTGTATGCCATTGCCTTTAAATCGTTCAATTCTTTTCGAAGATTAGCCAGTCGATCGACCTTTGTCCCTACCGTAGATATGTTATTTTTCTTTTTTTTGCAGAGTAAATAACATATTAAGACAATTCGCCTATTGTAAAATGCTAACGAAAGAACACAACCGGCCTGGCGGGGATATTTAATGAGAGTGTACCTGATCAACAAATCAAATAAGATCTATTGGAAGCAAAACAATCCTTGATGTTTTTAATCATTCTGTAATCTGTTAACGTAGTTCTGCCAATCAAGGCACACCTCCATTCACATAGAGGAAAATGTCAATACACAATATATCACAATACAACGCGCATCACTTCATATACTAAAATATAAAAATTACGCCACCTCAAGAATTACATACACAAATAAAGCAAAAAAAAATCTTTGATAGAAATACATTAAATGTTCTTTCAATACAAAAACAACTCATTCTGGGACCATGTGTGCCCGTTATGTAATTGCAAGGCCAAGCTTCCTATACTACACTATTAAGCATTTAGAAGTTATATATTCTACTGCCTTGCTTATCTATATAAGCTAATAAAGCATATCGTTTGGTATGCAAATTATAAAGCAACTGTCTACACAGGGGTTCCAAAATGTTACTGTTTTCCTCAAAAACAGTTCTGTTTGCATTAATGTCTACATAGCAGAACGGATTGATAATTAGTTGGATAAGATCAATTGGAAACGAAGTTGCAACTTTAGCTAGGATCAGGCTTCCATTATCTAGGATTTTTGATAAAAGTTGTATTCTTGCCTCTTCTAACTTTTTACACAATAGAATAAAATGTTCCACCGTTTCATCGGCCTCACAACAGAGTTTACAAGTTGGGCTTACATAATGATTCTTTGAAAATTATGCCTTGTGGGTTTGTAGGATATATAGTACCCTGTTGAAATTTTAAGTCGTACTGGAATTTTTCTGATGTCCTTTAGATTTGCACTAACTGAAATTGCTAAAGGATGTACGGATCCAATATTATATTTATGGTCCATGAATTTAAGAGTTGAATAACCTTTTGACTCATCAATAATTTTAGATGTCCAATAGTCATGAATTTTGGATTTAACTAGCTTTTTCCATTGAAATTTTGATAATGGGTTGTTTAAATAAGCACACAAGTCCTTAATTTCATATTTTAAATATAATTCCTTGACTTCAATAAACCAGCTGCAACTATTATGGGGTTTTATCTGTAGCTGTCTTTCGGCTAGCCGCCATTCAATTGAATCACAATTCGCTCTAGATATGTTTCCAAAAAGATTGATAGCTTAGACATGGATTTCAGCTTCTATAGGGAGAAAACCAGATAAGGTATAAACTGCAGAATCAGCTACATTGGAATTTAAAGACAAAAGTTTGATCCATTTTTTATATTGAATAGATATATTATTAAGTATTTTCCCTTTTGGTAATAAAATTTCCAAACCATAAGTTAATATTGGCAGAATGTATGTTCTTATCAATGATATTGAAGTTTTACTATCTAGACCATTCTCTCCATGGAGGCCTGTACCCATTAAACTGTACATTGCTCTACGTGCTTTCTTTATATTTTCATTTACTGCTGAGTCAGCAGAATCTTTGTCAGATTTTTGAATTCCTATATGTGAGGCGTTCGAAACAATTGGCATGGTTTCTTTTCCATGTAATTTCCAAAATCCATCTTCAATTTCATAAAATTTGCGGCATGTTTTTACTGGAATAACAACAAATTTTTGTAGGCTGTAATAAATATCCTTCTCTTTTGCTAAAATCCAAAGCAATGTTAATCATGGTTTGTAGTTCTAGAGGGTTGTTGGAGACAAGTGCTACATCGTCAGCACATGTAAGAGCACAACAATTTATGTTCCCTACTCTTCCACCAAGACCTGATGTACTTAAAATGTTAAGCAAAGGATTAATGTAGATTTTATATACGTCAGCGCTGAATGCACCTCCTTGACGGACCCCTTGATCAATAGTGAACATCTCTTTTGACATTATATTATTCCATTTGATAAAAGAAGATGCATTTTCATATAGATTATTTAGTAAAAGTATGGATTGTTTCGTAAAGTCTATCTGGAACATACGACGGATCAAATTAGCATGTACCACAACATCGAAAGCTGACTTGCCATCTTAAAAGGCTATGTAGACTGGAAGTTTAAGGTCTTTGCTTTCCCTTTCATATTCTTCTATAAAAAGTTAACAAATCAGTGGAGAAGTGCCCTCAGTGAATCCTTTTTGAAGTGGGTTTTGGTGAAATTATAATTTTTGGATTTTCTCTTTCTTTCAATATTTTTTCTATAATTTTTGAGTATGTTGGAGTTATAGTAATTCCTCTATAATTTTTGGCATTTTTTATATCCCCTGTTGTTTTGAACACCGGAAATAAAGTTTTCAGTAAATCAGGTATGTAACAGAATTTAAAACAAATATTCAAAAGTTGTTGTAAATGTTGTAATAAAGATTTGCTTCCATGAATAAAATGTTCAGCAGTTAAACCATAAAAGTCCTCAGCTTTGTTTGTGTAGAGTTTTGAGACAGTTCTTTTTATGTCTTCAGTAGTATTTCCTGATGAATATATGTATCTTTTCACTTGTTAATAATATGGGTAGCTTCTTTTTCAATTGAATTTAGATAAAAAGTGTCAAAAGAGTTATTGTTGGATTTTTTTGCAAGGTCACCAAAATGTTTATTCCAGCCCTTCATTACATTTACCGGAGATTGGAAAATTTCTTCATCAACAGTTAGTTCCTCAACAAAATCGTGAAAGTTTACCTCTTTGTTTTTTTATAAGGCTATAGAAAAGTGCCGGATCATTATACTCTGCGTCAATGATTTTCTGACGTTCTTGTATTCTCTGGAGTGAAGCTTCTATTTTGCATTGTTTCCGAAGTGAGGAGAATGTGATTTTCTTTTGAATAGTAAAGGGATTGTTGGGGTCAGGTGGACGACCATTTTGTTTTCATTGAAAGAATGCTATTTTTTTCTCTGATATTGCTTGAGAAATATTTTCAATCATGATTTGTAATTTCTTCTTCCGTATCTTTCTTTCGTTTTGGGAGCAACCGCCAAAGTAGCTTTAGTTATGGTATGGTTGAGAGTCTGAAAAGCTTCATCCAGTTCATTGGGGTTCATTGGATCGACTTTTAATAGAGCGATACCCTCTTCAACTAGAATTTTATATTTATCTCTATCTATATGGTTCCATTTGACCTTATGATTGGTAGTCACCTGTTTTTGAATTACTGAAGGGAAGTTCATAATTTAATTGTAGTAGAATTGGAAGATGATCCGAGACGTTTGATATAATGTCAGGTTTTTCAATATTTATTATGTAGTCTTTAAATTTCTCTTGGTAAAGTATATAATCAATTGCAGAAGATGATATGCCACTGGTATGTGTATAGGCAATTCCAACTTCTGTAGTAGACAAATTATGGTCTGACGTATAATTTTTTCTATTAGAGTTATTTTCCTTAAAAATATTTTCATTAAAATCTCCACCAATAATTATCTGGTGAGTGGCTTTATAAACTTCCATGATCTCATGTAATTGGTCAATTCATTCGTAAAGTTCATTTAGATGTTTATCTGACGCTTTACAAGGAAGATAAATAGAAATAAATAATAGTTTCTGATTTCCAGACAACTCAATACACTGTATTATCTCATTTCCAATTGGTAAAGTTGTAACAAGTTTGTCAAGATTCTTTTTTCACAATATGGCTACACCTCCATAGCCACGAGGCATATGAAAAGGTTGAAAAGGATCATTAGAATCAACTGCTTTACCCGTTCCAGGAAAATCATTATGTAGTTCTTTTATAGTATATTTAGTTGGCAGTCATATAACCAGTGTTCTTGGAGAAGAAATTTATCAATTTTTCTTCCTAACTCTTTAAATAGTGGACCACATGTCAATATATTTTTGCAGTTAAAATCTAAAATCCTCAGAGTAGAGGTGCTACGTACATCTTTATCTTTATTTACACAATGTACATTTATACAGTCATTTTTAAAATCTAAAACATCGTACACAGAAATTACATCACTGCTTGTATTCATTTGTTCAGCAAGTAACGTGTCGAGGTTTAGGACATCATTTTGTGCCTTTCGAATTGGAACAGTTCCACGTATAAAAAATCATGCTCAAATTTGCCTTGTGAATAATATAGGGATTGACCTATTCTTGACACGTGAAGCATTGGTGAAGCTTACGGGTATACATGGATGAGTCATTTCCAAAAAATTTAGACTTATCTTTCTCTTTTTGAGTGTGATTTGTAGTACCTGTAGAGTAAGTCGACGAATTATGAAATCTTACAGTAGGTGTTTTTCACTAAAATTTGCCTCTGTATTACTAGCAGAATATGCAGAAAGTTGAGTCGGAAATTAGAAAAGCAAACTTGATTTTCTGCAGAATGCCGATTATAAGAATGATGAAAGGTTTCTGGGGGGACCTTGTGGTAAGTCCCACCAGTGCCCCACCAGTTACCATGGGTATAATAATCTAGAATTCTTGTTTCCGGATAGTAACTCCTGTGGCTATTGTCTTGATAATTATTCCAATTGTGAGAGTGTAGATAGTAGGGATCACGACCATCAATAGGGACGTTGTGGTAAGTCCCACCATTGCTCCACTAATAGGGTGATGTACTATTAAAATTGGTAAATGGAATATTGTTATCTCTGGAATAGTGAGTGTTGTATGGGTAGCTCGAAGAATGTGGATTTGTATAGTCAACGTTGTGTTGGACGGAACTAGTTGGAGCACTATTGCCATGATTTGTATATTCAACGTTGTGTTGGACGGAGCTAGTTGGAGCACTATTGCCATGTGTAGATTTCTCTTGTTGATGACTATCTGTATTCAAGGACTGAAGTAGGCTAAGTTCCCGATCAACTTTTTAAGGACGTACTCGGTTACTCTTTCGTGTATAACTCTGATGAGATCTTCAGCTGGCTGTTTTCTGTTTATGTTTGTCTGCTGTCTTACCATCCTTGTGGGCTTAATTCTTCACAGAGCTATCTAAACATTGATTTAGGGTTTTGAGAGATTGTTCGAGTTCTATGTTTCTACTTTCTGCTTTGAATAGTCTATCTAAAATTCTTGTCTTGTCATATGAGTTGTCATTTAATATAGCTTCTTTAATCTTTATTTGTTCTTCTTTTTTCTTTAACTTTTGCTCTAGAAGTTTAAAGTCTTTGGCCGACATTTCTTTACCCTGATCTTTTTTACTTGTTTCTTTTGAATTTATAACATGATGGTTGTGAAGCATAGGAATATCCGGATTGGAATGATCTATCTGTATGATGGCAGTTTTTGGTACTGCGGTCGTGTTGGTACATGATAATTCAATGTTGTTGTGATTACTTTTGGCTACATGGCCATTAGATTCAAAAGATTTGCATGTGGTTTGATCAGAAATTTCCAGATCTGATAAAGATGTTGATAAGTTTTTAGTATTGAGATTTGGTAGCTGTGTTTTGAGACAATCAGAATGGTTTGATGACTTTGTAGATATTGCATGTTCATCTTGAGGCTGATCAATAATGTCCTGTATACCAAGATATAATTTGTAGAGGTATAGAGTTTGTTAATTGTTTCCATTGTGTTTGGACTAGACCTCTGATCTAACATACCAAAACAAGTGTAACAGGAATTTGTATTGTTATCAAGGCAGCTGTTATGACATTCTGAATTGCACTCTGGACAAATATTTTCTGTATCATTTAGGGCTTCATCACATGCAGAGCATTGTATAAGGTTCTCCTCTATAAGTATGGATCTTGCACTGGTAATGTGTATTTCGTCTGACCGGATGTTATTCCATATGTTTTTATATGTGTTTCAGGACTAGTACATGTTATATGGGATTGGTGATACTTTTACACAGAAGGGACGTTGTGGTAAGTCCCACCATTGCCCCTCTGTGTGTCAAGTATATTTACCTTTGTACTATCACAGCTTTTACATTGATATGTTTTATCTTTTTTTTCAATGGAGGAAATATCTTCTTCGGACAACTTGTCACATTTATAATGAACCCAATGATTGTTATGACACAATACTGCCCTAGATTTGCAGTTACTATTGCACTTAATACAACGTTCCTTATTTGAACTTTTTGTAGATTTGCTCTCAGATAAGCCAGGATACGGTGTTGCTGATTTTTTAAGACAATCTGGTGCATCAATTAGCTTTGATGCTAGATTTTTATTCAGGAGGTCAGTGTTTATATTTGAACCATTGATGTGTGTATTAGACATGATCTTATGTATGTGTTCAATATT
>JAHUZM010000726.1:0-20054 GCA_019925275.1 Mytilus edulis
TTTTTTTATCCTTCATTGAACTTTTGATGTCGTCCCTAAAGTGTTTAATCTTTTAAGCATATTTGATAAAGTTCTCTCAAAAAATATCCCCCACGGCAGCTAATAGTGGTAAATGTGTCAGCTTCGAAGGCATACATATACTTTTAGATACTTTTGAAATTAAGGTGGTACCTAACACTACAGGGAGATAACTCTGTAATATCAGCTAAACGTTTTAATTACATTGCATTGTGAAGGCAATGTAAAGCTTCTCAGTGATCAAAATTAGTGTTTGTCTAACTGCTATATAACCAGTGTAATTTTTCTGATAAAACGCTTGGTTCAAATTTTTTGATTTTTTTTATATTTTTGTAAATACTTTGTCAAAATTTTATGAAAATTAAACGAGCCAAATTAATTTTAGGGAAAGTGTTGGGTACCACCTTAATAGACTTGAACAATAAAGATTAAGTAATTCTGCCTTTAACCGACAAAGTCCATTGTTTATTAAAAGAGACCAAAGAAAGCTATTGTGTTGAGTAACAAAATATTACGTGTCAAATTAAGTCCAGTCTGCTCTATAAAGTCGTGCAAAACTATTTGGTTCATTCGACTGTGAACCAGAATAAAATGCAGTTAGCAGATTGGATTGTCTTTTAAAGGTTAGTAAATATGTTAATTTGTTTAATAGTTTGTTTTATAAATTTAGAGGAAACGAGTTTAAAGAATTAAAAAATGTTTCCCAGTAAAGTAATTTTAATCACATTCGCATGTAAAATCGTGATATAGATTAAATAGACAATAGGCAAAGTTTGAAATGATATTTAGGTAAATGATTTGTATAAAAGATTCTTAACTTATAAAAAGGAATTAACTTATTCGTATAGATACATTTTGAAAATACAATTCTTAATTTGATACTTGATTAAATATTAAAAGTAAATGAATTAAGGGGAGATAACAGATGACACGACTGCTCATTTATGGCGCGTATACTATTGTCGGGTTTTATATTATGTTCGATTTATGTCGCGAAATAATTGATGTATAACTATGAAGGAAAAGTAATGTAATCTGTATTATAACTGTTGTAAAGATTAGACTGTGAACCAGAGTAATATTTCGTTAGCAGACTGGATTGTCTTTCAAAGGTCCCGTTGTCATGCCGAGTCCAAGCTAGTTCCCAAATAATGTAACATCATTTTGAGCAGTTCCCCGCAAAAAGAATTGATAAGACCATGAAAGAAAGACTACAACACGAATTACAAAGACGGGACCATGTTCCCGCATAATATAAACACAATTATTCGGCGGAAAAATTTGCTATCATAATCGAATATTGAATGGATATGGGGTATCTATGGTATCCATGACACATAATAAGTATAGACACAGTAAAAGACAAAACAAGCAATGGAACAGCGCTGTTGTTTTTTTGTTGCTATTCCTCATCTAAAAGTCGCAGTGAGGCCTCACTCAAATTGTAAGTCAATAATACTCCGGCGTTGTTTTTGAGGTTATTTCTAAAAAATGTAGACAACTGACTGCCTATATCTAAATATTTCAAAAAAGTTCCATGTAGGATAAAAAAAACAACACTTTATTTACATAGATTTTTCCAAGACTCGCCACTATATTGAATAAGGGAGCTCTACCATTTGATTTTAAGGGATGTACTATCATAAAGGGTGTTTCCTTACTTGTTAGTATAGCTGTTGATTGTCCAGTGGCAAATAGTTAACGCATGTTCAGGAAGAGAACAAATTACATTATGAAAACACATACAACAGGAAAGTCCAGTAATTGGGGTCGACCGTGATAGAAAATTGGTGTTCCAATGGATTACCAGGGTAAAATTGGATATGTACGGAAATTTAAACTTGAAGGGTTCTAATTTGCAGAGAGCCTTGGACTTTCCTTACATCCTACTTTGTCAAGGGTTTTACTGACGATCGGAAGAAGACTAAACAAGGTCGGTTCATATTTATATTCCCTAGTCACTCTTGTGTTTCCTCAACCTGAATACAGGTTGACTGGTACAGATAAAATAGATACAAGAAGATGTGGCATGAGTGCCGATGAGACAACTCTCAATCCAAGTCAAAATGTGTAAAAGTAAACCATAATCTATAGGTCAAATTACGCTTTTCAACACGGAACTTGGTTCACACCGGACAGAGAACTGTAAAGGGCTCTAAACTGAAATGACCAGAGAAAACCATTCAAACGGGGAAACCATTGGTCTCATCTGTCCAAAAATTTAAAAAAAACAAGAGAAACGAGAAACATTTATGAACCTCATCAACAAACGACAACTACTGAACATCATGTTCCTGATTGAGGACATGCGCAAACAAATGCTGCGGGTTTACGGGCTTTTATCAATTATAGTGTAACATCACAAGAAAAGAGGGACGAAAGATACCAAAGGGACAGTCAAACTCGTAAATCTAAAACAAACTGACAACGCCATGGCTAAAAATGAAAAAGACAAACAGAAAAACAGAAAAACAATAGTACACATGACACAACATAGAAAACTAAAGAATAAACAACACGAACCCCACCAAAAATTAGGGGTGATCTCAGGTGCTCCGGAAGGGTAAGCAGATCCTGCTCCACATGCGGCACCCGTCGTGTTGCTTATGTGATTACAAATCCGGTAAATAGTATTATTCGGTAGGTCAAATTCATGAAAGGGAAGGGGATTGTAGTTACGACGTAAGGAACATATCCGATATCATTTATGAAAGGGTTATTCCATAACGGTCAACCAACTCGTTATGGCGTCCGTAAAAGTTACGAAGGGATGATTTCAACTTCACCATTTGGAACTCTTGGTTTAATAGCTTCCTTGTGAGCAGTAACCCTCTATCCAGAAAATCATGATAGGAAACGCAAGCACGGGAATATCGTATCAATTGGGAGATATACCCCGTATGCAGGTGCTGCTGGAATGTTGCTACTTAGAAATGGAAAGTTCATAGCATAGGAAGACACATATTTACCATTTCCATTCTCAAATTTACTTTATAAAGTATCAATTAAAACGGCTTAACTCAATCAAAGGACAAATCTACACAATTGAACATACAGTGATAAAACATTGGGAAGAGTGTTTCCTTAACTGCAACTACGATTGATTAATCTGTTCATTTGTATAGTTGTCCAGTGGCAAATAGTTTATGCATGCCCAGGAAGAAAAGAAATTACATTGTACCAATACATACAATAGGGAGGTTCAGTAAAAGTTGGCCTATTTTCTCTTTTCTTTATATTTTATCACCTAATTATTTCCTAACTTGTTTTGGGCGCATTTTTTTCTGTTCTGAAAACCATATTATGGCCTCCTGTGTATAATTACGACCGACCTTTACTATTTATTTGTTTAACCCATCAACTTAACTTAAGATATCAAATTATACTTATATAGTAATGTCACAGAGCTGTTATAAGGCACTGGCTTTAAATACTCATGTTCAGATATACATATTTAATAGCTACAAGTTCATAAATATACATTTCAATTAATTACATTGTTCAATAAAATTGAGAATGGAAATGGGGAATGTGTCAAAGAGACAACAACCCGACCAAATAAAAAACAACAGCAGAAGGTCACCAACAGGTCTTCAATGTAGCGAGAAATTCCCGCACCCAGAGGCGTCCTTCAGCTGGCCCCTAAACAAATATATACTAGTTCAGTGATAATGAACGCCATACTAATTTCCAAATTGTACACAAGAAACTAATATAAAAATAATACTAGACTAACAAAGGCCAGAGGCTCCTGACTTGGGACAGGCGCAAAAATGCGGCGGGGTTAAACATGTTTGTGAGATCTCAACCCTCCCCCTATACCTCTAACCAATGTAGAAAAATAAACGCATAACAATACGCACATTAAAATTCAGTTCAAGAGAAGTCCGAGTCTGATGTCAGAAGATGTAACCAAAGAAAATAAACAAAATGACAATAATACATAAATAACAACAGACTACTAGCAGTTAACTGACATGCCAGCTCCAGACTTCAATTAAACTGACTGAAAGATTATGATTTCATCATATGAACATCAGGCACAATCCTTCCCGTTAGGGGTTTAGTATCATACCATCATAACATATATGAGAAGAACATAACCCGTGTCATGCCAACAACTGGTTTTAGAATAAATGTCTTTAGTTCCGACGCAAAGACCTTATCAGTGACTCAATATTAACGCCAAAATATGCAATCTTTAATGACTTGACAACAGTATCGTAATTATATCCCTTCTTAATCAGTCTATTTAAAGGTTTTGTAAGTTTCTGAGGTGAATACTGACACCTTTGTGCTTTATAAAGAATATTTCCATAAAAAATTGGATGTGAAATACCTGAACGTATAAAAAGTCTGCATGTTGAGCTATATTTACGAATGATGTCTTTATACCGATGATAAAATTTAGTAAAAGTTTTGACTAGTTTGTGATATCGAAAACCCTGGTGTAATAATTTTTCAGTAATACATAAATTTCTCTCGTTAAAATCTAAAACATTGTTACAAACACGAGCGAATCGTACAAGTTGAGATATATAAACACCGTAAGATGGTGACAAGGGAACGTCACCATCTAAAAACGGATAATTAACGATAGGAAATGAAAAATCATCCCTTTTATCATAAATTTTAGTATTCAGCTTTCCGTTAGTGATATAGATATCAAGATCGAGGAATTTGTTTATCAGATGTTGTTTTGATGGGTCTTTGCTTATTTTTGTCATAAATTGTAACTCATAACAATACAAAAAGAGGTCCGCAATAAGTGGTGCACAGTTAGTCCCCAGTGGAATTCCGATAATCTGACGATATACGGAATCCCCAAAGCGAACAAAAATGTTATCTAGTAAAAATTCAAGGGCATATATAGTATCAAAGCATGTCCAATTAACAAAGTTTTTTTGTTTATTGCTACTAAAAAATGACCTAAAAGAGTTTGAACATATATATTCACATTCTGATTTTTTGAATGCCCATTTAATTAGGTGTGTGAATTTTTTCTTAATGAGAATGTGAGGCAATGTGGTATACAGGGTAGAAAAATCAAAACTTTGAACAGATTCAAAATCACCAATATGAGCATGCAATTTATCAAGTACTTCCAACGAGTTCTTGACACTCCAAAAGTAATTTATTCCACTATTTTCGAAGGCCTTATTTGAACAATTTATTATAAGGTTTTTAATTGTACCAAGTGTGCTGGTAAGAAGAATAGACAATTTAGTAGTTGAACAATGGCTTGAAGACGAAATAAATCTATATTTGTAAGGGGTTTTGTGTAGCTTTGGAAGCCAATACATAGTTGGGACTTTCATTGTATTTGGCTCTGCTTGTAAAGCGGTGGCTAAAAGTTTATGTTTGTTACAGATTTCGTTTTCTGAAAATGGAGTCAGTTGGAATGTTGGTGAATTGGTGATTTCCTTTTTCAGAACCTCAATGTAAAATTTACGTCAAACAATAATAATATTATTAGCAGCTTTATCGGCAGGGACAAAAACAAATTCCTTGGCTAGTTCTTTTAGTTTATGTTTGATACGAGAAATAGGTTTATTGTGGTTATTGTTAATAGTAAAATGTTCTTTAAAATGTTGAATACGTATATCAACTATCTTCATTACTGAATTAAAAAAAGAGTCCAAAGATTTTTTGTCAGCTTTTTCCCGTTTTATCCATTTCATACAGTAAGTATGGAGTGAGTCGTGGATGATACTCATTCCAATTAATAATTGACGGGGGACGATATTTAGGTCCTTTACTGAGGAATGATTTTAACTCTCGGTCTTGAACGATGTTAAGATCTCCTGTTATAACATGGGAAATGGGTCCATAAATACATGCGGAATTACTGCAATTACAAGAAGTAGGTGTATTTTCACTAATATTAACATCTTTACACAATTGACTATAATTAAACACAAATTCCCGGGTAGATTTCTTGTAAATATAACAAATAAGAGGTAGCTCAGTATTGTCAAAATAACAAGGAATTTGTTCTTTAACAGAATGGTCGTTAAATATACCGGCAATATTTACAAAATCAAAGCCTTTATTGACATACTTAATTTTAATAAAATGTTTTTTATGATCTTCAGGGCGATCAATTTTGGGAAATAATTTAGAATAACAATATGCCATAAAAATTTGAACAATTTCATACTTAGGACTGCTATATGAAATTGTGTTGCAATCCTCCAAAATTTTATTTAACTTATTAACCGGTAACGAACAGAGTTTTGTTAACAGATAATGTCTGCCGTTGTTTTTTGAAATAGAAATTAGGTCCGAAATATTGGTATGATTGGCCCGAAATTTTCTTTGATTGCGATTTGTTCTACGACCGTGAGAACGGTTTTTACGAACAGTTTTAGAAACTATATCCAAAATGTTAACGGAATTGGTTCTAGATATATTACCAATTCCCATGATATTATCATTTAGACCGAGAGGGTAAACTGTCTGTAATTTTTTAATCCAATTTAATTCAATTATTTTCCGTGATCGTACAAACTTTGAATGCGATTCACCAGGCTGCTTATTTACTACTTCTAAAGGTTGAACTGCTAAATATTTAAACGGATGGTTGTGCTTCTTAAGGTGTTGGTAAATGATACTTTTGAATTTATTTGGTCTTTTAAAACGATACAGATGTTCTTGAGTGCGTTTAGATAAATATCGTCCAGTTTCTCCTACGTACTGAATACCACACCCCGGTTTGTTTCATGTGAGTAAATAAATAATACTGTTTGTTTTTCAAGTTATATCAGTTTCAAAATTTAAAGAAAATGTGCGACCATTAAACGTGGACCTTACCGTATTGTTGGTGGAAAGACGGGGACATGTAAGTCATTTTTGGCATGACACTTATCGATAGAAGGGTAACCACGATTTTTATTGTTAAAAATGTTAGCGATGGTAGTATTTTTAGATAACCGATTTTGAAGATTGAGACGTGTAGATACCCTTTGAACAAGTTTAGTTTTTAGTATTTTTCCGTTTCTAAGCTTCATAATTGTTTTGTTAGTGAATTACATAATAAAGGAGCAAAGATTGGCGTCCAGAATATGAACCAGCATACAATAATTAAAGTTATGTAAAATTGATAAATTTTTTGTTCGGCTGCAATACATAGACACATCAATTCACTATCATTAACTATCTGCAACTCTCCCGCATCTCAACATTTACCAACTTTTATTATCGTGAAGGCCTTCACTACTTCATCACTTTCTCACACATAAAATCGTCATTCATCCCCAGACCACACAACAATAGGGACAGAAAATAAACAAACAGAGACATAAATTATGCGGCGTCTAATTATAAATGATTACAGTTAAAACACAGCTGCATCATACATTTAATTTAACGGTCAACCAGACAGTCTAGAAAATAAGTGTGGTTATATAAATACCGATCTTAGATAAGGTATACATGTTCGAAGTTTCACCCTATGACAGCAAGTTTGACCTCGTATCTAACGATGTAAATAAAAAAAAAAAAATTATCTTAGATTTATTGTCCCTGTACAACTTGTGCGTCCGGCTAATCCAATTGATTTTATTTTGATTTTATTTTGGGATATTTATCTATTTCTATGGAAGACGCAATGTTTTATGTTCATCATACAGAGAAACTATACAGCAGTGCACTTTAAATAAAATAGCGATTAGTATCCGTTGAGGAGGTGTTCCATAATTGGAAGGAAATACATATTGAAGTGTGTAACGTTGGTCTCTTTCCCTCAACTTATATTTACCCTTCAAAACAAACGGAGGTAAGTTAAACTTTATGATTAAAACAATGATTTATTTTATATTTCTTAAACTGGAGTGAGCAGTAAATGGGTAGAATTAACGTGAAAACTAGCTATGAAGAAGCCATCTACTTGTCCAGACTGAAATTTGGGGTTACACTAAAAACTTGAAAGTTGACCTGAAAAGACATAAATATTAGGTACGGAAAGTGATTTTTTTTAAATCAACTGATCTAAGAAAACTTTACCTCATTTTAAAGGCATTGTGAAGAAATTTTTAAAACAGTTTCAATTTTATCAATACACATAATAACAACGAAGAAATAGCAAATTTTCAAAATGGTAATTTTTTACTATTCTGGAAAAACTGTTTCCTCTCTTTAAAAAATAATAAAATATATTTTTTGAATCATTTGGGTTATAGTTTTGTTAATATTGCTTCTTTTACATCTTGTTAGTCAATTTCAATCCTCCATATTAAGTTTTTTGGTAAAAATAGAAGCATAAAGCATGAAAATGTCAATCACTCTCATGAAATTCTATCACCCAAAGTCACATAACATGACGATACCTTTATATATTCCTTTTTTTCAGAGCATCAGTTGGTATATTGAAAATGTAAAGAAAACTTTATAAACATTTGAATGTAAAGAAACAAAATTTGAATATGAATATTACTCTTTATATACAAATGTATATGTTTGTGTGTGTGTATGAAAAAGAAGATGTGGTATGATTGCCAATGAGACAACTCTCCACAAGAGACCAAATGACACAGAAATTAACAACTATAGGTCACTGTATGGCCTTCAACAATGAGCAAACCCCATACCGCATAGTCAGCTATAAAAGAAATGACAAATGTAAAACAATTCAAACGAGAGAACTAACGGCCTAATATATGTACAAAAAATGAATGAAAAAAAAAAATTTAACACATCAACAAACAACAACCACTGAATTACAGGCTCCTGACTTTGGACAGGCACATACAAGAGAATGTGGCGGGGTTAAACATGTTAGCGGGTGCCAAATCCTCCCCTGGCCTGTGACAGTACAACATAAGAACGAACTATAAAAATCAGTTGTACCATGAGAGAGACAAGAAAAGTTTTGAAATATGTCATCTGTCTTTGTATAGTCATGATAGTTTTAGAATGTTCCCTTTTCATTAACATTCTATTTAATGAAATATTTATCTTATATATCATGTATATAGCATGTACAGTGAATGCTTATAAATAAAAATAAACAACAACCTTCTAACAATTATTCTACAGGACTAAAATACCTGTTGCACTGAAAAACAATGAAAATAATATAACATTATTTTTATTCGAGAAATTTCAAACAAAATAATTATGTCAGATCACTGTAAATACTTGTATGTATACAAGTAAAGTAAATTCATAACTGTATATCAGTTACAATATTTATACAGTGAAATCTGTAAACCAATCTCATTCAGGACTGAAGTTCAAAATGCAATTCAGCATTGAATCCGAATAGTATTCAAAGTGAACTGCGGCTACTGCATGGATTCCTATGTATGTTTTTTATAGTTGAACATGTTGAAAATACATATACATGTATTGTCATTGATTGTTGTTAAACCACATTATTCATTATCCTTAATATCTCGTGTGCAATGGCAAGTGGTTGAACTATCTTTAAATCGCAATAAACTGGCTGTATAATGCAAAAAAAAATTTCACCGCTGATTTCCAATCAAAACTAAACCAAAAGTTGTTCATGCAAGGGAAATAACTCTGTATACACAAAAAGGAGGGTTATTTATAAAAATTAATTTTGATATGAACACAGCTTTTTAGATTTATTTATTGGACCTAATTATTTAATTAATATATTAAACTTAATAAAAAAGTTCATTTTATGGCTGTATAACGTTCTCTTGTATTTTTTTGAAACGAATGTAATTTTCAAACCCTTGTTTGTACCTCAAATATTTCATCGTATTCCCGAAAATTATAATATTCAGAATCATGAATATTCATATCATATCTATCAAAAGCAATCAGAACCTTCTGAGACTTAACAAGTTAATAGAAGGCCGTAATCGGAGGTCACCCAAAGATTTTATTTTTACACAAATCTGGGAACAAATATTAAGGGTAATTTGGAGTTATCTCCCATTGGTTTGCCATACCTAATAAATATACGACTAAAATTATTCAAATTGCAACAACTTTTTATACGACCGCAAAATTTGAGAAAAAACAAATCGTCGTATATTGCTATCACGTTGGCGTCGTCGTCTACGTACGTCGTCGTCGTCGTCGTCCGAATACTTTAAGTTTTCGCACTCTAACTTTAGTAAAACTGAATAGAAATCTATGAAATTTTGATACAAGGTTTATGACCAGAAAAGGAAGGTTGGGATTGATTTCGGGAGTTTTGGTTCTAACAGTTTCGGAATTAAAGGCCAAAAAGGGGTCCAAATAAACATTTTTCTTGGTTTTCGCACCATCATGACCATAACTTTAGTATAAGTAAATAAAAATCTATGAAATTTAAACACAAGGTTTATGATCACAAAAGGAAGGTTGGTATTGATTTCGGGAGTTTTGGTCTCAACAGTTTAGGAATTAGGGGCCAATAAAGGGGTCAAAATAAGCATTTTTCTTGGTTTTCTTACCATAACTTTAGTATAAGTATTTAAAAATCTATGAAATTTAAAAACAAGGTTTATGACCATAAAAGGAAGGTTGGAATTGATTTTGAGAGTTTTGGTCCTAACAGATTAGGAATAAGGGGCCAAAAGGGTCCAAAATTAAACTTTGTTTGATTTCATCAAAAATTGAATAATTGGGGTTCTTTGATATGCCGAATCTAACTATATGTAGATTCTTAATTTTTGGTCCCATTTTCAAGTTGGTCTACATTAAAATCCAAAGGGTGCAAAATTAAACTTAGTTTGAATTTGACAAAAATTAAATCCTTGGGATTCTTTGATATGCTGAATCTAAGAACGTACTTAGATTTTTGATCATTGGCCCAGTTTTCAAGTTGGTCCAAATCTGGGTCCAAAATCAAACTTTTGTTTGATTTCATCAAAAATTGAATAAATGGTGTTCTTTGATATGCCAAATCTAACTGTGTACATGTATGTAGATTCTTAAAATTGGTCCTGTTTTCAAATTGGTCTACATTAAAGTCCAAAGGGTCCAAAATTAAACTTTTAGTTTGATTTAAACAAAAATTGAATTCTTGGGGTTCTTAGATATGCTGAATCCAAACATGTACTTAGATTTTTGATTATGGGCCCAGTTTTCAAGTTGGTCCAAATCAGGATCTAAAATTATTATATTAAGTATTGTGCAATAGCAAGAAATTGTCAATTGCACAGTTCTCAGCAATAACAAGAAATCTTCAATTGCACAGTATTGTGCAATAGTAAGAAATTTTCAATTGCACAGTATTGCGCAATAGCAAGAAATCTTCAGTTGCACAGTATTGTACAATAGCAAGTATTTTCAATTGCACAGTATTGCACAATAGCAAGAAACATCTAATTGCACAATATTGTGCAATAGGAAGAAATTTTAATTGGAGTTATCTTTCTTTGTCCAGAATAGGTAGTTGAATCAACTTAAATCATTGTTTTATACAATATACAATGTATATTCACTTTTACTACCAACTGATAAATTAAAACAATCTTTACCATTCAGTGAAAACAAGCACTTTTTTACATTTTAATATTTTATGATGTATTTAAATGAGTAATTATTCTTGCAAACTCCATTAGAAATTTGAATTAAGATCAATTTTGGAATAAAGGATAGGGGGATATGAAAAAAATATTTGGGGGGTGGTTCATTTTTTCTCATTTGAAATTTCATAAATAAATAGAAAATTTCTTCAAACACATTTTGAGAGCATTAATATTCAACAGCATAGTGAATTGCGAAAAGGCAAAACAAAAATTTTAAGTTCATTAGACCACATTCATTCTGTGTCAGAAACCTATGCTGTGTCAACTATTTAATCACAATCCAAATTTAGAGCTGAATCCAGCTTGAATGTTGTGTTCATACTTGTCCCAACCATTCAGGGTTCAACCTCTGCGGTCGTATAAAGCTGCGCCCTGCAGAGCATCTGATTTTATTATTGGATAGAATTTCTTCAAGCTGGAATTCTATCAATTATTAATATCCATGGTTTAATTGGCATTCGAAACGTTTTACGTCCTAACATCAATTCTTATTCGAATTACAATGCGCGTCAAATTTGCTTTACCGACGTTTACTTTTTGTCAGAGCCTGCAACTTTTGTTGCAGAAAGCTCGACATAGGGATAGTGTTCCGGCGGCGGCTACGGCGGCGGCTACGGCGGCGGTGTTAGCTCACTTCTTAAAAGCTTTATATTTTAGAAGGTAGAAGACATGGATGCTTCATACTTTGTATATAGATGCCTCATGTTACGAAAGGAGTAGGTTCAGTAAGACCCCTTTTTGGCCCCAAAATATAGCAGTTTTACAAAATTGTTAAAATGTAAACCTTTAGTTATTTATTGGACAGTAGAATGCTTCTGCTACATAAATATGGGCTGTTTTTGACAATACAATGCACATATATCCGGTACTGGCACCATTAAGTCATGCTAAATTACTGAAATCCTCATAATTCTAGCATTTTAGTTAAATTTTAGACGGTTTTCGTGTAAAACGAAAGTGGCCGCATTCGTGTTCATCCTTAATATTGAAATGTAAGTTGTATTTTATGATAATACATAACATATATAAAGGTTGAGGATGAACACAGATGCGGCCACTTTCATTTTTACCAAAAACCATCTGAAAAGTGACATTTTCCGGCATATTAGGTACATTTTTCATATTTGAGCTTGAATCGGATCGTTTTTAATGACTAAATCTGTTAAATCTTTCACATAAACTAATTAATTCAAATAAAATAGACACTTAAGTGTTTAAAAAGTGGTCAAAATCTTTCGTCAGATGAACCTGAAATTTGAGGCCAAAATCGGTCCTTACCGGACCTACTCCTTTCCGTCAGTCTCATGTCCAATGTCCTTGACCTCATTTTCATGGTTCAGTGACTACATGAAAAAACAGTTAAGATTTTTTGTAATGTTAAATTCTCTCTTATTTTAAGTAATTGGATAACTATATTTGGTATGTGCGTACCTTGCAAGGTCCTCATGGCTGTCAGACAGTTCTCACTTGAACTCGACCTCATTTCATGGATCAGTGAACAAGGTTAAGTTTTCGTGGTCAAGTCCATATCTCAGATACTATAAGCAATAGGACTAGTATATTCGGTGTATGGAAGGACTGTAAGGTGTACATGTCCAACTGGCAGGTGTCATCTGACCTTGACCTCATTTTCATGGTTCAGTGGTTATAGTTAAGTTTTTGTGTTTTGGTCAGTTTTTCTTATACTATATGCAATAGGTCTACTGTAATTGGTGTATGGAATGATTGTAAGGTGTACATGTCCAACTGGCAGGTGTCATCTGACCTTGACCTCATTTTCATGGTTCAGTGGTTATAGTTAAGTTAACATGGTGAAACAGTACAGTATGTAACAAATGCAATCATACAAAATGTCTCAATAATTTAAAAAGCTTTCAGAAATTAATTTTCTGTTCTCTGTATGAATGCTAATACTATAAAATCATTGGAGTCATTGGGTTATCTCTCCTTGATCATATTAATGTCATCTAATAAGTAAAATAACTTTTCTTACACTATTTACTGGAAAATTTGTTACATTACTGTACAACAAATTTATATCTATGGGTATCTCAGTTTTTTCGTCTTTTTTATATCTGATTATTTTTTCCTTCTGTGTAATGGTTATCAAAAACAGTTTACATGTAAGCTGTTGGAATATTAATGGTTTTAAACTAAAAGGATACAACAAGTACAGTGATTCAGATTTTATAAGTGAATTCAACAAAAAAGATATTTTTTGTTTACTTGAAACCCATTGCTCTCTTGAAGATGCATTGGAAATACCAGATTTTAAAGCTGTGCATCTTATTCGGCCCATGTCTGCACGCACAAGAAAACGCTCTGGTGGTATTTCTGTATATGTAAGGTCTACACTGAGACCTGGAATAAAATTCTTAAAACACAAAACAAATGACTACATTTGGCTTAAACTTTCTAAGCAATTTTTTGGCTTACCTGAAGATTTATATCTATGTTTTTTATATAACCCCCCCTGCCAATTCGACATATTCTCAATCTCTAACCTATGATATTCTGGAATATGTGGAAAATGATATAGTAAGTTATTCCAAATTGGGAAATATTTTAATTGCTGGTGATGTAAATGCTAGAACAGGGTCCAAACAATTAGAATTTATTCAAAACGATATTTTAGATACTCATATCTCATCTTTATTTAAAGAATATAACCCTGATTTTGATATACCAGTCCGTCATAGCCAAGATAGCATTTTATCCAAAAGGGGCAAGACACTTAACGACTTGTGTGTGCAGACAGGGATCCGTATCCTAAATGGTAGAACCCCTGGTGATTATATAGGTCAGCTTACTTGCCACACCCCTATGGGTAGTAGTGTGGTAGACTATTTTTTATCCTCCGAAAGTCTTTTAAGTAATATACTATTTTTTAAGGTTCATGATTTTAAAGCCGACCTCTCTGATCACTGCCAGGTATCCACAATGTTAAAAGTTAACTGTATATTTAATGCAGTACAAAAAGATGTTTACTCTATACCAAACCAATATATATGGGAAGAAAATTCTGCAGAGAAATTCCAAAATGCTCTAGCTTCACCATTGGTTCAAGAAAAAATAAAAACATTTAATAATACAAATTATACTGGTGACTCAAATATTATGATACAAGATCTGAATAATATCCTTTATGAGGCAGCTAATATTTCTATTAAGAAAAAGATTATAAAAAAGGTAAATAGTACTGCTAAAGTGAAGAAAAGTCAACAGTCAAAATGGTTTGACCTACCCCTCATAAATATGAAAAAACAGTTATGCGATAAAGAAAAGCTTTTTAAAAAATATAACAAAGATCCTTATATTAGATCCTCCTTCTTTGCTTTACTGAAAAAATACAGAAAAGCAAGAAAAACTAAATATAGAGAATTCCGTGCTGATCTTATAGATCAACTTGATAATTTGCGTGAGGAAAACCCAAAAAGTTATTGGACTTTATTAGAATCCCTTAAAAATTCAGACAAAAAAACAGAAAAATCATCAAATATAACAAGCACGGAGTGGGCTGAATATTTTAAAGATCTTAACAAAAAACCAGTAACTCCTTCTCCTAATATAATAGAATTTTTACGTAATTTAGAAAATGCTAAAGTTTTTACTGAATTAGACATCCTTATCACAGATAAAGAAATTTCTGATGCAATTCATACTTTAAAGAATAAAAAATCATGTGGCCCAGACAGTATTTCAAATGAAATGATAAAAAACAGTCAAAGTTTTCTAATTAAAAGTTTAAATCATGTTTTTAATAAAATACTTTCAACTGGAAACTATCCTCATATATGGGCTAATGGTTTTATAACTGCCTTATTTAAAAATGGTTCAAAGGATGATCCATCAAATTATCGTGGACTAACTGTGACTAGTTGTCTCAGTAAAGTATTTACAAAAATTCTTACTAAAAGATTAGAAAAATTTTGTATTAAAAGATCATTTGTCCTGAGCAAATTGGTTTCTGCAAAGGCAAGCGTACTTCAGATCATATGTTTGTCATGAAATGTCTTATTGATAAATATACTCTGACAAACAGGTTTAAAACATTTGTATACCTGCTTTATTGATTTCAAAAAAGCCTTTGATAAAGTTTGGCATGAAGGCTTATTTTATAAATTAAGAAAACTTGGTGTTAGTGATCTATTTTATAATGTTGTTAAAGATATATATAGTAAAACTTTATTGTCAGTGAAAATTGACCCTAATCATGTAACTGACACTTTTTCATCTTTTATAGGAGTGAGACAGGGAGATAATTTAAGTCCCATCTTATACAACATTTTTGTTAATGATATTCCAGAAATATTTGATGAGGATTGCTTTCCAGTTAAACTAAATAATACAAAACTTAATTGTCTGATGTATGCAGATGATCTAATTTTGCTTTCTGAAACTCCTAGGGGTCTACAAGAATGTCTTGATAAACTACAGATCTATTGCAATAATTGGGGACTGGAAGTTAACAGTACTAAATCCAAAGTCATGATTTTTAGCAATTCTGGTAGACTTCTTTCTACTCAATTTCATTTAAATAATACCCCCCTAATGAACACAAAAAATTATACCTACTTGGGTGTCAAATTTAGTATTAATGGCAAATTTACAGATGCCCAACATGAAATGTATAATAAAGGGTTAAAGGCCTTATTTAAACTAAAAAAATGTTTCTCAGGTCATAAACCAAAAATAAAAACTCTCATTCATGTTTTTGACCATACAGTTAAATCCGTCTTAATGTATGGCAGTGAAATATGGGGTGACATTAACTTTCACAAACTAAACACTCAAGGGGATAACTATTTCAAAAAACTATGTGGAGACCTGGCAGTAGAGAAGGCTCATTTAAGCTTTTGTAAATTTATACTTGGAGTAAGTAAAAAAGCAACAAATATTGCAGTTATGGGTGAACTGGGCAGATATCCTCTATTTTTGGAGGTTTTGTTAAATATGTTTAAATATTATATACGTTTAAAAAAATCTGATGACTTATTATTAAAAGAGGCTTTCAACCTCTCAAAATCTCTACATGATGAGCAGAAAAAGAGCTGGTATACCAGTATTCAAACTTTATTTAAATACTTTAGCATCAATGAAAATTATGCACTTAATTTAAAGACGAAGTTAAAAAACTATTTATGCAAAAAGATGCAATCAAAATATGATTTAATATGGCAAACTGAGCTTAATAATGATTTCAGAGGCAATAAACTATATGGTAACAAGCTCAGAACTTATAGACTTTTTAAAAGCAGATTTTGCTTAGAAAATCACCTTTTGCAGGAAAATTTTAGATATAGACATTATTTAACAAAATTCCGTATCAGTGCTCACGATTTAGAGATTGAGAGGGGAAGGTACAACAAGAGGCTGTCACAACGACAGCAAACCGGATTTATTAACATTTATTTGTGTCCTGGCAATATCACAAGAACCATTACTGATAAATGGTGAAAGTGAAAATCGTCAATATCAAATTTGACCTCCATTTTGTCATCAGTATCAACATATTAAAATTTGAAAAGCTTAGATTGAATGGTTCATGAGTAAATGCAACTTGACAACCTGAATGGAAACGCCATTTTACGATCTTTCAAGAACCATAACTCCTGAACGGTAAAAGTCAAAATCGTCATTATTGAACTTGACCTCTATTTTGTCATCAGTAACAACATATTAAAATTTCAAAAGCTTTGGTTGAATGGTTCATGAGAAAATGCACGGACACGACGGGAAAAATCATTTTTCAATCTTTCAAGAACCATAACTCCTGAACGGTAAAAGTCAAAATCGTCATTATTGAACTTGACCTCCATTTTGTCATCAGTAACAGCGTATTAAAATTTCGGAAGCTTTGGTAGAACAGTTCATGCATAAATGCACGGACACGACTGGAAACTCCATTTTTCAATCTTTCAAGAACCATAACTCCTGAACGGTAAAAGTCAAATTCGTCATTATTGAACTTGACCTTCATTCTTTCATTAGTAACAACATATTAAAATTTGGGAAGCTTTGGTAGAACAGTTCATGCGTAAATGCACGGACAACTCCATTTTTCAATCTTTCAAGAACCATAACTCCTGAACGGTAAAAGTCAAAATCGCCATTATTGAACTTGACCTTCGTATAGTTGTCAGGAATAACATATTAAAATTTTAAAAGCTTTGGTTGACCGGTTCATGAGTTAATGCACGGACAACATTTGATTGCCGGCCGCCCGCCGTACATCCCCAAATCAATAACCGACATTTTTGTCACAAAAATCCGGTTAAAAATCTGACAGTGTCAGAACGTATCTGTAAATTGTGCGGTACTGAGGTTGAGGATGAAATTCATTTTCTTCTTCAGTGCCACAAACTTTCAAATATTCGTTTCAACTTTTTAAATGAAATAAAACAACGGTTTAAAAATTTTAGTGGTTTAGATATTAAATCACAATTTATTTGGCTAATGTCCTCTGAAGATACTTTCATACTCCAGAAACTCGGAGAATTATTGGAAAATTTATCCTCATATAGGAAAGTTTCCTTAAATGATATATAGATATAAAAATGCCCAGTCACCCCCTTATGTTATTAAACACTGTGCTTGTTGTATTCTTGTACTTGTCTTAATAAATATTTTTTGGTTTGATTATTATTATTTTTTTTTTTTTTATAACATTGTGTGTTAATCATATTGAATCACTTGTAATCATTTGTATGTAATTAATGTTGATTGTTCTGCTCCTTGTGGGCGCTTTGATTAGCAAAAAAATATATTTGAATTTGAATTTGTCTAGCTGACAGGTGTCATCTGACCTTGACCTAATTTTCATGGTTAGTGGTCAAAGTTAAGTTTTTTAGTTTTGGTCTATTTTTCTAATACTTTATGCATAAGGTCAACTATATTTGGTGTATGGAAATATTTTATGATCTATATGTCCGTTACACAGGTTTTATTTGACCTTGACCTCATTTTCACGGTCCATTGCTAAGTTTTAAGTGTTTGTGTTTTGGTCTGTTTTTCTTTATTTATTAGCAATAAGACAACAATATTTGTTGTATTGAAGAATTGTTAGCTGTACATGTCTGCCTGGCATGGTTCATCTGACCTTGACCTCATTTTCATGGTTCATTGATCAATGTTTCATTTTCTTGGTTAATGTTGAGTTTATGTGACAGTTGTAATAAAGCTTAATATTTAGGTCTAAGATCAAGATAGTATCAAGGATTAGTAAAGAAGGCGAGACATTTCAGTGTGTGCACTCTTGTTTAAATTCGTATTGACAAAAACGTATTTCTAATTCGAATTAGTTAATTCGAATTAAAAAAAGAAAAGAGTGTGAACGCGATTAGCGAATTCGATTCGTATTCGATTCGAATTTAATTCGAATTAACTGTCCGTGTGAACGAGGCATAAGACTACTAGTAAATGATCCAACTATCACCTAATATCAATAAAATGTGTGAATTACAACCGGCAAACGTTCATGTTGTAATTAAAACATTCCAATCGACGAACACGCATCTTTAAATTGCTTATGGTTTCTTCTTCTTCTTTCAGTACAGAATCGGACTCTTCTTGAGTGTATCATAAATGACTCTTGCACGTGAAATCATGAGACTTTCCCTCCTCAATTTATAAAAACTATTTAAAAATAAAAATATGTACATATGGGTGAAGCAATACTTATATTTTCATTTCAAAGTTAAAGACCAGATTAAATATATATTTTAAGCAGTAAGCAGTTTAAGCATGATTTAATTTGAATAATATCAACGGGCTGGGGCAATCTTTTTTTTTTCATCATCTGACAACAAGGTATTTTGTATTCTTCAAATATGTTCCTGTATTATAAATATAAAGTCATTCGTTCTCTTCTTTAGACTTTTGTCTAAAATAAAAAAATAAAAAAAATAAATATTGTGCGAGTTTAAATATATCTACCCCTTTGATCCATTCATGTCTTTTATTTCCCCGACAAGGTTCGAATCTTTTTAGATAAGATTCTAAAACTTTCAAATTGTTTGATTTCATCAAAAATATAATAATTGGGGTTCTTTGATATGCCAAATCTAACTGTAAATGTAGATTCTTAATTTTTGGTCCCGTTTTCAAATTGGTCTACATTAAAGTCCAAAGCGTCCAAAATTAAACTATGTTTGGTTTTAACAAAAATTGAATTCTTTGGCTTTTTTGATATGCTGAATCTAAACATGTACTCAGATTTTTGATTATTGGCCCAGTTTAAGTTGGTTCAAATCAGAATCCAAAATTATTATATTAAGTATTGTCATATTGTGTAATAGCAAGAAATTTTCAATTGCACAGTATTGCGTAATAGCAAATAATCTTCAAGTGCACAGTATTGTACAAAAGCAAATATTTTCAATTGCACAGTATTGCGCAATAGGAAGAAATATTTAATTGCACAATATTGTTTAATAGCAAGAAATTTTCAATTGGAGTTATCTTTCTTTGTCCAATGTATATTCACTTTTACTACCAACTGATAAATTAAAAAAATCTTTACCATTCAGTGATAACAAGCACTGT